>NMRB01004547.1:0-15687 GCA_002633025.1 Notospermus geniculatus
TGTCATCATCCTGAAAAAATCAAGAATATCATTATGATACAGATGAATGGAAATTTTTGTCATCAGTGGGGGTGGTGACAAGCGGGCTCTGTACCCATGGAAATAAAAAATCTTATAGCTACCTCCATAGTAACCCCATATGGGCGCCAGGCAGGGGTTCTTGGCGGCCGCTGGACCCCGGCATTCATTCATTGTGGGTCCTGTTGTCCGCCGCAGACGGTATTGCGTGCGGTGTTTTACATTACAATGGTTTATTTCACCGACCTGAAAGTGCGAGTGACCTTTTCCATCCATTTTGGCCGGATAAAAAATTCTTTTGATCTTTCCCTCTCTGAATGCAAAGCCGAAGGAAGACGATGACAAGGGTACTGAGAGATATTTGGCCGCTACGAACGCCACCTACATCACCTAACTGACATGACTGAATGGCGGGAGAATCGAATCATCAGAGAGCCCCACCCACCTGCTTTTTCAGTTTTATCTAGGCCTACTAGTACTAGCCTAAATACGCTGCTGAGAAAACTACGCCGCAGAGCCAGCAAACCTCCACTGCCATGACAACGGATGCGGAGGGACGTGTACGTCATTTCTATGACGTCACGCCAACTTCGAATGACGTCACCAGCAAATTGTTATGACAACGGGTTGTTTTGGACGATTTGGATGCTCCCATGCTGCACATGGTGGGCTTGACATGCTTGATGCCCAGTACAGGCTCAGATCTTCCCGCCTGAGACAGTTGACTACGTCAATTTCTAATCACATTCTCTCCCCTCCCGCGGGATGTATCATCAGAAGTGCGCCCCCATGCCGGTTATCCCGGAAGCGAGCAGAAACTACACGGATTCCGATTATCACCAATGCGACAGGGTGGCCATAGACAAGACCTGGAAGGAGGTAGTCGCACGAGAGAAGAGAGGACTGAAGAAATGGTACGTTCGGCGTCTCTCCAGGGAGTTTTCGCAAATCTGACGGAAAACGAACGAAATACGAAATTGGACTTCATCTCCGTGACGTAACGTATTTCAGGAGATGGTTGGTACCGCAAATATCGCCTGCTGCAAGAGTATCTTATAGCGTATTACGTTAAACCGAAAGAGTTACGGTGTATCTTGAATTTATAAATTTCCACTTCGTATCTATCCCGGTATCTATACGAAGTGGAAACGGAAGATAAATTTCAAAGTTTAATACACACCGTAACTCTTTCGGTTTATTAACGTAACACGCTAAAAGACGCTCTTGCAGCAGGCGATATTTGTGGCACCAACCATCTCCTGAAATACATTAGGCCTACGTCATGGAGATGAAGTCCAATTTCGTATTTCGTACTTCGTTTTTCGTCAGATTTGCGAAACCTCCCTAGTATCGAGCTCACTGCTTAGACGATATTAAACAATGCAGGAGGAGACCAGAGCTTCGGAAGGAGAACCAGTGTTGTTGAGTTTTGGCACTCTCTCACGCAGGGGGAGGCCGCTGACGAATAGGAGCAGTCAGCCGCGCATATTGCTAACAGATGGCAGCACAGTCTTAGCGGACCAAATGTACAGGAAATCTATTATGATCGCTGCTCGATCGATAATGACTGGGTCCGCTAGATGCATTGAATTGGGCCCTAGTGACACCTAGTGGTCAACTCGCTGACAGCTCCTATTGGCCTGACGGCGATGAGATCAAACGTCGGTCAGTTTTTTTCTTGGTATAAAGTTGGTCGCTACGCCCGACTTAAGTTGTGGCCAAATTCATTCGTTTTCTTCTAGGCCTAGCCTAATCTAAGGCCCGTATTTTAGAATGCTCCTCAACGTCAAGGAGTTCCTCAAGGCTCTTCATTGTTCTCAACAGGAGAACAATAGCCTTTTAGAATGCTCCTCAACGTAAAGGAGTTCGTCAATTGTTCTCCTGTTGAGAACAATAGCCTTGAGGAACTCCTTTACGTTGAGGAGCATTCTAAAATACGGGCCTAAGTTTTTCTGTCTTTCAATGTTTCAGGAACGAAATCTGGGGGGATTACTTCAATGTTAAGGAACGAGAGAAGAAAATCATGGGTGAGGTTTACCACAGGTTCTCGGACTATCTACCAAACACAACCACAGTTAACTACGGTTACCGCGCAACCAGAGGTAAAGGGCAGCAAATAGGATATCTGGAATTGATACTTTTCAACGAGAAACGACGACGGAGGACCGACTTGATATGCTGCTGAGCATGCGCGTTGCATATTGAAGTTGTCTCTGATGACGCGTTCAAAAAGATGTTGTTTCTCGCGTTATTCTTTCGTCAAAATGTGGCCGATTTCGCCATCTTGGCGAATGTAGAATTGTAGACACTTCGGGAAAGGGGGCCGACTGAGTAGAGAGGAAAACACAAAATATATGTATACCGAAAAAAACTTAGTATCAAGTGACGGCACAATGTTTTTTTCTTCCTGCGAAGCGCCCTTTGTGTCGCGCTGAGAAATTGTCCTGCGGCTACACTCCCTCGGAGCACCGACAATTTTCGTGCAATTTTCTCATTTAATTGCAAGGATTCAGGTTTCGTCATACTGTTGGTCGCGAACGTTCGTAACATCATAAACCGAAGGGGACGCGGTACAAAACTGCGCGGGGAGTTCACGATCACACGGAACGCGATTTCATATTACCTTGTCTGACCAGTTGGCAATGAAATCGCATTGTGTGTGACCATGGTTCTATCTCACTCACAGACGCCATTAGTCTAAAATAACTGAAAGGAATATTGACTGAAGCCGACATTTGTTCTTGCAAATAGCGAGATCAACAATGTAATGGTTTCTTCAATGACGCCATTCGCGAACATCACCGGAACGCCGCAGACGGAAAGTCTCGGTATTCGAATTTACGCGGCAATTTTGGAGGTCACCACCAAGTATACCTGGGCCTTCATGTTCACATTCGGCATCCCTGGTAATGTCCTTGCACTTGCTATTTCTCTACAACGGCCTAATAGGAGGAACGCAGCATGTTTGTATATGGGTGCTATTGCGGTAGCTGATTTTGTTGTTTTGGTCAACTACGGCGTTTGTCACATGACCATGTTTTTGATTGTTGGAGAGAGCCTCGGCGAAACACCGATTCAGTAAGTTATGAACCACTTTCTCTTGGTTTCTTCGTCTCAACTTTTCCGTGCCCTCATGACGTCATCTGTAACCTCATGACGTCGTCTGTAACTGCATGACGTCACGAGGTCACATCGACCCGGGGCGCCATCTTTAACGACCTGTGATCGTTCTTCTCTCCAGATTTTGTTGGTACTCCGCATACACCTTCGGTTCCATCTCGGGGATAAATTTGACGCTGATGTCCATAGATCGAGTCATCGCTGTCAGATTTCCATTTCACGCTGTTCGGCTGTGTACAACAGGGAGAGCTAAGAGAGCAGTTGCCGCCACATACGTCGTCATCATGTCTCTAAACCTGCATATATTTTTCGTTTACAAAAAGGAAGGTAAGACACCCGGTCAGTGTAGGTAAGACCGCGCGCTCACTGCAAGCGAAATGGCGAAGAGAATTGAAGGTTTTCGCCACATCGCTTGGCGAAATTCTCTTCGCTTCGATTGGCCATTTCGCTTGCAGTGTGCGCGCGGCCTTTACTCTAGTAGAGTAAGGTCCTTGCACACCAAAAACGTGCGTTGAACGCCGCGGAAAACGCCGCGGTTTCCGCCCACATAAAGGGGTCACACCTCCCGCGTAAAACGCTGCGGGAGGCGTGCATTTTTCAGACCAAGCACACTGGATAACTACAAAAGTTATTTCGGGCGGCGACGCGGCGTCGTGCGCGCGTCATTTTTTGCCGCACGTCTTTGGTCTGACCCATTTATTGAAAATCCATTGAACTTTCTTTCCCGGCGGTGAACGCGCGTCGTTTTTCGCCGTTGCGGCTGGCGGCGCGGTTTTGGTGTGAAGGGGCCTTAACGGCGGTGAGATACTGGCGCGTTCTGCAGGCGTTCCGCCAATCAGGTTCTTTGGTAGGTGTTTCGGTCCGTGTTACCACCTCCCTGGTTGGTTGAACGCTTTCCCGACGCGTTGCTTACGCGCCAGTCTGTCGCCGCCTTAACTTTGCGGGATAAAAAAGGTTGAATCTAGCTCATAAAAGAAAGCGTTTTGGGACATAGGTCTAGACGCGGATTTCGCAGGCAATATAAGCGTACGTAAAGTCTGACACAACTTGGTGGATGAATGGAATGCGAAAGTGAGGAAATATCGGACTTTACTACCGATTTCTTGTATTCATCGTATCCATGACGTAGGCCCAGGCCTACGTGACCAAGGTGACGTTGTGACGTTGCGTCTTTTTGCCCACCAGCTTCTTCAGCAAAGTCGCTGATTGTGGCGTATCATATGTTCGTCGGAACAGTCCTTCCTTTTTCTGTCATTGTTTTATGCAATATTTGGATAATTATAACGCTGAAGGCCTCGACGAGGTGGAGGAAAGATACAAGTCAAACGGATAAGAAAAAAGCGGGAAATAAATCTCGCGAGCACGATACGAGATACATTACCCGGATGTTGATAGTCGTCTGCTTTGCCTACGTCGTGACGTCACTTCCTTACAGGATGAGTAAAGCATTAGTTTACGGTATTCCCGCGCTTGATGACATGTACGATATGAAGGACAGATACTGGTACGTTCGTTTCGAAGCTGAACATAATATTTTTTCTAATCTCTGGCATGTAAACTACGCCATAAACTTTTACCTTTATTGCTTGGCCGGCGGAGCTAAGTACAGAAATGACGTCAAGATGATCGTCCGTAAAATAGTTTCGTGTCGACGGATGTAAAAACTGACACGGAAAGAGGAAATAAGTTGCTCAAATTGTCGAAACATTGCTGGATGTGTCGCCGAGGACTTTATAGGGAAGTGATCATGACCTGGCCTGGGAGCATCCTGAGATTTGAAGTCATTTAGGGTCGTACCCTCCCTTACTGGTCAGACAGAATCAAGTGCGAGAAGGGGAGCAGTTGAGTCTGGAGGAAAACATACATAATTATACCGAAAAAAAACTAGTATCAAGTGACGACATAATGGTTATTGTCTTCCTGCGAAGCGCCCATTGTGTCGCGCTGAGAAATTGTCCTACGGTTATACTCTCTCGGAGCACCGACAATTTTCGTGCAATTTTCTCATTTAATTGCAAGGATTCATGTTTCGTCATCATCACACTCTGTCGCGAACGTTCATAACATCATTTTCTGCAGGTAATTCCTTGAATAAGGACCACATGCTGGCTGTCATCTTGTCTGATAACATGATCGTACAGTGTACGGTTTCAAATATCTGCCCGTGTATTCTACACTTGATACCTGTCGTTCACAATTTCGTGGGGAGCGTACACTGACAGCGTAAAATCTGCCTTAGTTCTGCAGGGACGACAGTTCGATTTGGAAGGTCTCAGTCTGTTTGCTGTTTGTTCCAAATTTTGTAACACCTCCAGTGAAGGTACATCGTCGAGAAACATCCCCATCGGACCAATCAACTCGTGTTGCTCTGCGCCGGCGACTGGTGATCGATGATGCCAGTTTTGACGAGAATAAGGAAAGAGTGTCGTCGAAATCCTTCATTAGGGAGTTTTCGCAAAGCCCCCGAAACGCCAACGCGAACGCCAAACCCATTGTTCGATGTTCGAAGAGAGCACCGAACAAAAGGACAGGCGTTCGCGTTGGCGTTTCGGGTTATTCCCTTGTCTGCATGGAAGCAGTTGGCAATGAAATTGTGTGTGACCATGGTCCTACCTCACTCACAGACCAATCGTAGGTCGTTGGCCTACAACATGACATGGTTTCTTCAATGACGCCGTTCGCAAACATCACCACATCAGCGCCGCAGACGGACAGTCTCGGTATTCGAATTTACGCGGCCATTTTGGAGGCCACTACCAAATATACCTGGGCGTTCATGGTCGCATTCGGCCTTCCTGGTAATGTCCTTGCTCTTGCTATTTCTCTGCAGAAGTCGAATAGGAGGAACGCGGCATGTTTATATATGGGCGCTATTGCGGCCGCCGATTTTCTTGTTCTGGTCAACTACGGCGTTTGTCAACCGGCCATGTTTTGGATTGTTGGGGAGAGCCTCGGCGAAACACCGATTCAGTAAGTTATGAACCACTTTCTCTTGGTTTCTTTGTCAGAGAGGCCAGCCCGTCTCAACATCCCCGTGCTCTCATGACGTCATCACTGACTTCGTGACGTCATGAGGTCACATCGACCAGGGGCGCCATCTTTAACGAAATTTTCTTCATCCAGCGACAATGCTGATAGTCAGTTTGTTTATCCCGGAGAACCCATCTTTGGAGTCGCTGATTGTGGCGTATCATATGTTCGTCGGAACAGTCCTTCCTTTTTCTGTCATTGTTTTATGCAATATTTGGATAATTATAACGCTGAAGGCCTCGACGAGGTGGAGGAAAGATACAAGTCAAACAGACAAGAAAAAAGCGGGAAATAAATCTCGCGAGAACGATACGAGATACATTACCCGGATGTTGATAGTCGTCTGCTTTGCGTACGTCGTGACGTCACTTCCTTACAGGATGAGTAAAGCATTAGTTTACGGTATTCCCGCGCTTGATGACATGTACGATATGAAGGACAGATACTGGTACGTTCGTTTCGAAGCTGAACATAATATTTTTTCTAATCTATGGCATCTAAACTACGCCATAAACTTTTACCTTTATTGCTTGGCCGGCGGAGCTAAGTATCGAAATGACGTCAAGATGATCGTCCGTAAAATAGTTTCGTGTCGACGGATGTAAAAACTGACACGGAAAGAGGAAATAAGTTGCTCAAATTGTCGAAACATTGCTGGATGGGTCGCCCAGGACTTTAGGGAAATGATCAGACCTGGCCTGGTAGCATCCTGGGAATCTCGGGTCATTTAGGGTCGTACCCTCCATTAATGGTCAGAACCAAGTGCGAGAAGGGGAGCAGTTGAGTTGGGAGGAAAACATATACATGTATATAATTATACCGAAAAAAAACTTAGTATCAAGTGACGACAATGGTTGTTGTCTTCCTGCGAAGCGCCCATTGTGTCGCGCTGAGAAATTGTCCTACGGTTATACTCCCTCGGAGCAACCACANATTTTCGTGCAATTTTCTCATTTAATTGCAAAGATTCATGTTTCGTCATCATCACACTCTGTCGCGAACGTTCATAACATCATTTTCTGCAGGTAATTCCTTGAATAAGGACCACATGCTGGCTGTCATCTTGTCTGATAACATGATCGTACAGTGTACGGTTTCAAATATCTGCCCGTGTATTCTACACTTGATACCTGTCGTTCACAACTTCGTAGGGAGCGTACACGGACTGCGTAAAATCTGTCTTAGTTCTGCAGGGGAGACAGTTCGATTTGGGAGTCTCAGTCTGTTTGCTGTTTGTTCCAAATTTTGTAAGTCCAGTCAAGGTACGTCGTCGGGAAACATCGGACCAATCAACTCGTGTTGCTCTGCGCCGGCGACTGGTGATCGATGATGCCAGTTTTGACGAGAATAAGGAAAGAGTGCCGTCGAAATCTTTCATTAGGGAGTTTTCGCAAAGCCCCCGAAACGCTAACGCGAACGCCAAACCCATTGTTCGATGTTCGAAGAGAGCACCGAACAAAAGGACAGGCGTTCGCGTTGGCGTTTCGGGTAATTCCCTTGTCTGCATGGAAGCAGTTGGCAATGAAATTGTGTGTGACCATGGTCCTATCTCACTCACAGACCAATCGTAGGTCGTCAGTCTGAAATAACTGAGAGGAGAATTGGGTGAAGCCGAAAAAGCCAGAGTTGGCCTACAACATGACATGGTTTCTTCAATGACGCCATTCGCAAACATCACCACATCAGCGCCGAAGGCGGACAGTCTCGGTATTCGAATTTACGCGGCCATTTTGGAGGCCACTACCAAATATACCTGGGCGTTCATGGTCGCATTCGGCCTTCCTGGTAATGTCCTTGCTCTTGCTATTTCTCTGCAAAAGTCGAATAGGAGGAACGCGGCATGTTTATACATGGGCGCTATTGCGGCCGCCGATTTTCTTGTTCTGGTCAACTACGGCGTTTGTCAACCGGCCATGTTTTGGATTGTTGGGGAGAGCCTCGGCGAAACACCGATTCAGTAAGTTATGAACCACTTTCTCTTGGTTTCTTTGTCAGAGAGGCTAGCCCGTCTCAACATCCCCGTGCTCTCATGACGTCATCACTGACTTCGTGACGTCATGAGGTCACATCGACCAGGGGCGCCATCTTTAACGACCTGTCATCGTTCTCTCCAGATTTTGTTGGTATTCCGCATACACGTTTGGTTCCATCTCGGGGATAAATTTGACGCTGATGTCCATAGATCGAGTCATCGCTGTCCGATTTCCACTTCACGCTGTTCGGCTGTGTACAACAGGGAGAGCTAAGAGAGCAGTAGCCGTCACATACATCGTCATCATGTCTCTAAACCTGCACATGTTTTTCGTTTATAAAAAGGAAGGTAAGACAACCAGTCTAAAATGTTCATGCAGTGTAGGCCGCTGGAAGTAAATAATTTTGCGACAAAAGAGGTGTTGAATCTATAGCTCATAGAAAGAGTTTAGGCCTATGAACCTAGGTGATTTCGCACGCAATATAAGCGCACTACCGATTTCTTTCGAATTGGCGAACTTGACAGTGCACTTAAGAAGAGTGTGCAGTAAACCCGGGGCAGTAAACAGCATCCCGATCATCATTGATGTCAATTTGCTGACGGGGACCTCGTCCTGAGGAATCTTACGAATTTTCTCAGGGTTCTTTCAGATTTCGGCACCTATGACGTTCGGCTGAGCTGATGCCTTCCATTTGTTGCAAGATTCAGTCGTTCGTTGGGTGCTCGTTTTCTGATTCCACGCAGCCTCTAGTTTCGGCTGCGATTTTGCGTGGCAGGGGACACGTGACCGACTCAGCCTCGATCGCACATCACCGGTTGATGTCTGAGCGAGTCCGAAATCGAGACGGATGTGTTCTCGCCCGGCAAAGTTGTATTTTCTTCGTCCAGGGACAACGCTGATAGTCCGTTTGTTTATCCCCAAGTACCCATCTTTGGAGTCGCTGATTGTCGCCTATCATATGTTCGTCGGAACAGTCCTTCCTTTTTCTGTCATTGTTTTATGCAATATTTGGATAATTATAACGCTGAAGGCCTCGACGAGGTGGAGGAAAGATACAAGTCAAACAGACAAGAAAAAGGCGGGAAATAAATCTCGCGAGAACGATACGAGATACAAATTACCCGGATGTTGATAGTCGTCTGCTTGGCGTACGTCGTGACGTCACTTCCGTACAGGATGAGTAAAGCATTAATTGACGGTATTCCCGCGCTTGATGAAATGTACGATATGAGCGACAGGTACTGGTACGTTCGTTTCCAAGCGGAACATAATTTTGTTTCTAATCTCTGGCATCTAAACTACGCCATAAACTTTTACCTTTATTGCTTGGCCGGCGGAGCTAAGTACAGAAATGACGTCAAGTTGATCGTTCGTAAAATAATTTGTTGTCGATGTAAAAACTGATATGGAAAGAGTAAGTTGGTCAAATTGTCGAAACATTGCTGGATGGGGCGCCGAGGACTTTAGGGAAATGATCATGACCTGGCCTGGTAGCATCCTGGGAATCTCGGGTCATTTAGGGTCGTACCCTCCATTAATGGTCAGAACCAAGTGCGAGAAGGGGAGCAGTTGAGTTGGGAGGAAAACATATACATGTATATAATTATACCGAAAAAAAACTTAGTATCAAGTGACGACAATGGTTATTGTCTTCCTGCGAAGCGCCCCATTGTGTCGCGCTGAGAAATTGTCCTACGGTTATACTCCCTCGGAGCACCGACAATTTTCGTGCAATTTTCTCATTTAATTGCAAGGATTCATGTTTCGTCATCATCACACTCTGTCGCAAAAGTTCATAACATCATTTTCTGCAGGTAATTCCTTGAATAAGGACCACATGCTGGCTGTCATCTTGTCTGATTACATGATCGCACGGCGTTTCAAATATCTGCCCGTTTATTCTACACCTGATACCTGTCGTTCACAATTTCGTAGGGAGCGTACACTGACAGCGTAAAATCTGTCTTCTAGTTCTGCAGGGACGACAGTTCGAGTTGGAAGTTCTCAGTCTGTTTGCTGTTTGTTCCAAATTTTGTAACACCTCCAGTGAAGGTACATCGTCGAGAAACATCGGACCAATCAACGCGTGTTGCTCTACGCCGGCGACTGGTGATCGATGCCAGTTTAGGAAAGACTGCCGTCGAAATCCTTCATTCTCTTACGACCACACGAGATGCGATTTCACATTCCCTTGTCTGCATGGAAGCAGTTGGCAATGAAATCGCATTGTGTGTGACCATGGTTCTATCTCACTCACAGGCCAATCGTGGGTCATCAGTCTGAAATAACTGAGAGGAGAATTGACTGAAGCCGAAATTTATTCTTGCGAATAGCCCGAGATCGACATGATTATATAGTTTCTTCGATGACGCCATTCGCAAACATCACCGCTGTAGAGCCGCAGACAGACAGTCTCGGTATTCGAATTTACGCGGCCATTTTGGAGGCCACTACCAAGGTTACAGGAAAATTCGTCCCCGGATAATTTGTCCCCGGAAAATTAGTGCCGGATAATTCGTCCCCAAGGAAAATTCGTCCCCAGGGAAAATTCGTCCCCAGAAATTTCGTCCCTGGAAAATTCATCCCCAGGGAAAGTTCGTCCCCAGAAAATTCGTCCCCAGGGAAAATTCGTCCCCGGGGAAAATTCGTCCCCAAGGAATATTCGTCCCCGGAAAATTCGCCCCTGGAAAATTTGTCCCCAAGAAAAATTTGTACCCAGAAAACTAGTCTCCGGAAAATTCATCCCCAAGGAAGTCCTGTCATGGGATTTCTCTCAATCTGAACATTTTAAGACACACAAAGCTCAAATACTATGGGTTACTTACTGTAATTGGGGGAGGGGCAATGTTTTGTGATTTTGATACGGCTTAATAATCCTTGTATGACTGGCCTNATTTTCTTGTTCTCGTCTGCTACGGCGCATGCGTCTCGGCCATGTTTTGGATTGTTGGAGACAGTCTTGGTGAAAAACCGATTCAGTAAGTTAAGGAATCACTATCTTCTCTCTTCATTGAAAGTCTCTCACTGACGTAGGCCTATGTTTTTTTTGTTGGAGAAGTCAACTCCTTCCCGACGTGTTTTCTGTCACTTCATGACGTCATTGGGTCACACCAGTGGCGCCGTCTGTTGGTTTAGGGCTTTCCTCCTGACTCTACCCGAGCATGTATACATTTGCTCACCGTTTTTTTCGTTTTCGTGTTAGATTTTGTTGGTACTCTTCGTACACGTTTGGTTCCATCTCGGGGATAAATTTGACGCTGATGTCCGTAGATCGAGTCATCGCTGTCCGATTTCCACTTCACGCTGTTCGGCTGTGTACAACAGGGAGAGCTAAGAGAGCAGTAGCCGCCACATACATCGTCATCATGTCTCTAAACCTGCACATATTTTTCGTTTACAAAAAGGAAGGTAAGACAATGGTCTTCAAATATATGTTCAGTGTAGTTTGGAAGTAAATTATGCGAGAAAAGGGGTTCGAGCTAGCTAAAAAAAGGAAGAGACTAGGCCTACTAGTTTTAGGAACGTAGGTGATTTCGAACGCAATATAAGCGCACTACCGAATTCTTTTGAATTGACGAACTCGGCAGTGCACTGAAGAAGTGTATGCACCACGCACACCGATCATCATTGATCCTCATCCCCCAAAAGCTAGCAGCACACTGGCCGCCAAATCTGGCGTCCAGAAGCGTTCGACTGAACGCCTCTCGACGCCAGAGTTGGCTGCCAGTGGATCCTGGTGAGAGCACACCTGCCCAAACTTGGCGTTCAGTGGCATCTTTTCGGGCCACTTGTGCGACAATTACCAGTGCTGCCATCTTTATTGAGGCTGCAATTTTGAAATCATGTGAGATCAAGACGCAAGCTGATTCGCCAAAGACTCGCCGCCGACTCCAATCTGGCTGCCATCGGTAGCACACTTGGCTGCTTCGGGTGTTCACAGGCGTCCACAGGCGTCCAAAATCAAACATGTTTGATATCTGGAGTTCAGTGGCGTCCGGCGGCGTTCTCCAGATCCCATTCGTAGCACACTGTGAGATTTTTCTGGCGTTCGGACATTGACGCCGAAGTTGGCGGCCAGTCTGCTGCAAGCTAAAGATTGCTGGATCACTGGGGCCTAGTTTAGTGTTTGTCTTTACCGCTTTTCTTCACGTGGTCTTGCTCTTTGCCGACGACACGACAGGAAAGCATTTCAGGTTCCTTCATCTCGTTGAGTGGGATATCACGAAATCTCACGCATTTTCTCAATTTATTTATCAGAGCTCCGGCACCCATGACGTTCGGCTGACGCCTTCCATTTGTTGCAAGATTCAGTCGTTCGTTGGGTGCTCGTTTTCTGATTCCACGCAGCCTCAAATGCGTGACAGTACTTTCGGCTGCGGTTTTGCGTGGCGAGGGGACACAGTCCGAAATCGAGGCGGATGTGTTCTCGCCCAGCAAAATTGTATTTTCTTCATCCAGAGACAATGCTGATAGTCCGTTTGTTTATCCCGGAGTACCCATCTTTGGAGTCGCTGATTGTCGCCTATCATATTTTCGTCGGAACAGTCCTTCCTTTTTCTGTCATTGTTTTATGCAATATTTGGATAATTATAACGCTGAAGGCCTCGACGAGGTGGAGGAAAGATACAAGTCAAACGGACGAGAAAAAAGCGGGAAATAAATCTCGCGAGAACGATACGAGATACATTACCCGGATGTTGATAGTCGTCTGCTTTGCCTACGTCGTGACGTCACTTCCTTACAGGATGAGTAAAGCATTAATTGACGGCATTCCCGCGCTTGATGAAATGTACGATATGAATGACCGATACTGGTACGTTCGTTTCCAAGCGGAACATAACATTTTTTCTAATCTGTGGCATCTAAACTACGCCATAAACTTTTACCTTTATTGCTTGGCCGGCGGAGCTAAGTACAGAAATGACGTCAAGATGATCGTTCGTAAAATAATTTGTTGTCGATGTAAAAACTGATACAAAAAGAGTAAACGAAGGAACCACCAAATGGTTTATTTTCACGCCAGAAATAAATGGAAAGAACGTTAGAAAAAGCGGCTTCGGTACAACCGCTCGCAGCGCCACGTGATGACGTTAGTGTGCGGGTTCCTCATTGACGGCAGCAACATATACGATATGAATGAGAGATACTGGTATATTCGTTTCCAAGCCGAAAATAATCTTTTATCTAATCTCTGGTACGTAAACTACGCCATAAACTTTTACCTTTATTGCTTGGCGGGCGGAGCTAAGTACAGGAATGACGTCAAGATGATCGTTCGTAAAATAGTTTCGTGCCGATGTAAAAACTGATACGGAAAGAGTAAAGAAGTTGTTCAAGCTGTTGAAACGTTGCTGGATGAGTTGTCGAGGGCTTGAAGAAGGAATGGTCATGACATATGGCCTGGTAGCGGTCTCGAGAATGAGGCGATTTGTGTACATGTTCATGATTTACATTACACAGACCGTGAATTCATCATAAAAAACCACTGACAAGTGCCTACTGCGACTTCTCGGCGATTCGTCACTGCAAACGATTACGTCACAATTACCTCGTTTAGCGATTACAAGGTTTTGAAACTTGACACTCCCCGCCCCTGGCCCTATCCTGATCCATTTCAACCTATTCAGATTAGACACAACACAACACGCCCTGTGTTTTTTAAAACGCATTTCTTTCCTGGTGCCAAACTTGCCTGGTGGTGGTAGCCACCAGGATCGCCGAGTATCAAGGTGCAGACTTGGACTGAGCAAGGTGTCCGAGTGTCCGCCCTCTGTTCCTCACATCAGAACACGTGCGATCAGGAGGTGCGTATACTGAAGACAAGATCATCATTGCTTCAAGTTTTCACTCTTCGATGGGTTCAGAATCTCGTGAGAGGAGTTTAATAAATGGAAGGCTGCCGTTGTCCTCTGTTTCAATACCATACTTTTTACTTTTTTGAATTCGGACTTTTTTTCCATCATAGGATAGCATTTCCTTCCGCATTTGAACCCGAAAAGTTCCTGGAGTAGTTAGAATAACGGCGGATCGCACTGACGGACCAATCTTTTATCATCGGTCAGAAATTGCTAAGCTGGTGACGACCAGACCCGAAATTTGTTCTGCGCAAACGCCCACATTAGCATGGACTCGTCAAATTCACCTTTGGCCAACATCACCGGGCTAGAACCGCAGACAGACAGTCTCGGTATTCGAATTTACGCCGCAATTTTGGAGGCCGTCAACAAGTACACCTGGGCCTTCATGGTCGTATTCGGCCTTCCTGGTAACATCCTTGCTCTTGCTATTTCTCTGCAAAAGTCGAATAGGAGGAACGCGGCATGTTTATACATGGGCGCTATTGCGGCCGCTGATTTTGTTGTTTTGGTCAACTACGGCGTTTGTCAAACGGCCATGTTTTGGATTGTTGGGGAGACCCTCGGTGAAACACCGATTCAGTAAGTTATGGTCCACTTTAATCTTTCTCTTAGTTTCTTTGCCAGAGAGCTCTGCTCGTCTCAACGTCTCCGTGTCCTCATTACGTCATCACTGACCTCATGACGTCATGAGGTCACAACGAACCGGGGCGCCATCTTTAACGACCTGTCATCGTTCTTCTCTCCAGATTTTGTTGGTATTCCGCATACACGTTTGGTTCCATCTCGGGGATAAATTTGACGCTGATGTCCGTAGATCGAGTCATCGCTGTCCGATTTCCATTGCAAGCTGTTCGGCTGTGTACAACAGGGAGAGCTAAGAGAGCAGTAGCCGTCACATACATCGTCATCATGTCTCTAAACCTGCACATATTTTTCGTTTACAAAAAGGAAGGTAAGAAAACAATTCTACAGAAAATGTATTTTTTACTTTATAGGAAGTAGGCCTACCTGAGAGAGGTACTAACGGACACGGCAGTGCACATAAGAAGTACTGTGCGCCACCAGGCGGGAAAAATCTTTATTACACCTCACCATCTTGAAATATCAAGGCTTACGATCACTTTGTCGTAGTCCGAAGGCGTAGCGATGTGAATCCCTTGATGGTTCAAGATGCGCGTCACATGACCATGGTCTTTAAAGGAGCACGCACTGTAAAAACGAATGGGCTCGAGAGACCCATGATTTTGTCCACTACCTGGACACATGGGGCCGTATTCAATAAGGGTGTTTAGCTAAATCAGCGTACAAATTCTGCATTACACAGGTTATAGGCCTAGAAACTATTGTTCTACGTTCTGTAAGCTGCCTGATCCCTGGCATTTTACCCACACGATGATTACACGCGTCTAACATTCCTGCGTCTTAGTGTGGGAGGACAATAGAAAGTGTTGGAAAAATTCTAGACAAGCCTTCCTGATCGTTCAACATTTCCTTCATGCTCTTTGACTTAGACGCAGGATAGTTAGACGCGTGTGATTATCCTGCGGGTAAACGCCTCTGGTGAACCACCATACAGACATCAGACAATAGTTTTCTAGGCCTTTAACCTGTGTAATGAAGAATTTGTACGCTGATTAGGCCAAAACACCCTTAAACGTGCGATGATCACCCTTATTGAATACGGGCCA
>NMRB01004547.1:16695-35318 GCA_002633025.1 Notospermus geniculatus
CGGGAAATAAATCTCGCGAGAACGATACGAGATACATTACCCGGATGTTGATAGTCGTCTGCTTTGCCTACGTCGTGACGTCACTTCCTTACAGGATGAGTAAAGCATTAATTGACGGTATTCCCGCACTTGATGAAATGTACGATATGAATGACCGATACTGGTACGTTCGTTTTCAAGCGGAGCACTATATTTTTGCGAATCTATGGCATCTAAACTACGCCATAAACTTTTACCTTTATTGCTTGGCCGGCGGAGCTAAGTATAGAAATGACGTCAAGATGATCGTTCGTAAAATAGTTTTGTGTCGATGTAAAAACTGACATGGAAAGAGTAAGTTGGTCAAATTGTCGAAACATTGCTGGGTCTGGGTCGGTCGTCGAGGACTTGATTCGTAAACGGTCATGACATCAGGCCCGAGCGCACAGAAAGTCCGATAGTGCTACCGGCGCCTATCGGCAGTTACTTATAATGCATTTTCCCATTAACAAAACCGCCGACAGACACCGAAAACACTATCGGACTTTCTGTGCGGTCGGCCCTGGCTGGTAGTGGTCTCGAAGTAGGCTATTTCTGAACAGTGTACACGTGGATGTATATTACATAATAGCCTAATGTATAGATTGTGAATTTATCATAAAATCGGGATTCGTCACCGCGAACGATTACCGTCACAATTACCTCGTCTAAAACGATTACAAGGTTTTGAAAGTTGACACTTTTTTACCATTCTGTCGTATACATCGGGGCGTTTACTTTTTTTAGGCAAAACTTGCCTGGTGGCAGCTATCAGGTGTATCAGGGTGCAGAGTTGGACTAGACAAGGTGTCAGAATGTCCGTCGTCTGTTCCTCACATCGGTAACTCGTGTGATCAGGTGGCGCACACTGAAGACTAGAACGTGATTGCTCTTCCCCCCTTTGGTGGGTTGATGCCGATGTCCCGATAGACGAACGAACAATGGAAGACTGCCTGTATCATCTCTGTTGATGCGTTTTTGCTTCGGACATCTTTTTCCATACATGCCATAGGACAGCTTTCCTTTCGCATTTGAATCCGAAAAGGTTGGACGATTTGCCATTGGAATAACGGCCTTGGATCTCATTGAGGGACCATCTTTTATCATCGGTCAGAAATAGCTAAGCTGGTGACGACCCGAAACTTCTCCTGAAAATACCCAGAGATCAGAAAACATGAACTCATCAAATTCACCTCTCGCCAACATCACCGCGGTAGAGCCGCAGACGGACAGTCTCGGTATTCGAATTTACGCGGCAATTTCAGAGGCCAATACCAAATATACCTGGGCCTTCATGGTCGCATTCGGCCTTCCTGGTAATGTCCTTGCTCTTGCTATTTCTCTGCAAAAATCGAATAGGAGGAACGCGGCATGTTTGTACATGGGCGCTATTGCGGCCGCTGATTTTCTTGTTCTCGTCTGCTACGGTGCATGCGCCTCGGTCATGTTCTGGATTGTTGGAGAGAGCCTCGGCGAAACACCGATTCAGTAAGTTATGATCCACTTTTTTGGGTTTCTTTGCCAGAGAGTCAGCCTGTCTCATCTTCTCCTTGGCCTCGTGACGTCATCTGTGAGCTCATGACGTCATCTGTGACCTCACGACGTCATCTGTGACCTCATGACGTCATCTGTGACCTCATGACGTCATGAGGTCACATCTTCCCGGGGCGCCATCTTATCTGTGATCGTTCTTCTCTCCAGATTTTGTTGGTACTCCGCATACACGTTTGGTTCCATCTCGGGGATAAATTTGACGCTGATGTCCGTAGATCGAGTCATCGCTGTCCGATTTCCACTGCACGCTGTTCGGCTGTGTACGACAGGGAGAGCTAAGAGAGCAGTAGCCGCCACATACATCGTCATCATGTCTCTAAACCTGCACATGTTTTTCGTTTACAAAAAGGAAGGTAAGAAAAAAATTCTACAAAAAAGTATTTTTACTGTACAGGAAGTACCTGAGGGAGAATAGGTGCTGAAAAACATCTAGGAGACTTCGCATACACTATAAACGCACTGGCGAATTCTTAAGATTTTACAAACGGACTCGGCAGGAGAATCTTTAACAGAGAGTATTGGCAGATGACGTCCTAGATTGCATTTTTCTTGGGTCGCCTCTACTGTTCTGCTCCTTGCATACGACTAAATAGGGAAGATCTTTGACGCCGCCCATCTGTGGCAAGATTCAGTCGTTGGTTGCACTTGTTCTGATTTTAAGATCCGAGTGATACGGAAATGTTCGGAATTACTCGGGCTACGTCATTTACGACGTCCGAAAATGACGTAGCTGAGGACCAGAGGTGAATGTTTTCTTGCACAGCGTCAACATGTCTTTTTTCTATAGAGGCATCGCTGATAGTCCGTTTGTTTATCCCGGAGTACCCATCTTTGGAGTCGCTGATTGTCGCCTATCATATGTTCGTCGGAACAGTCCTTCCCTTTTCTGTCATTGTTTTATGCAATATTTGGATAATTATAACGCTGAAGGCCTCGACGAGGTGGAGGAAAGATACAAGCCAAACGGATAAGAGAGAGGCGGGAAATAAATCTCGCGAGAACGATACGAGATACATTACCCGGATGTTGATAGTCGTCTGCTTTGCCTACGTCGTGACGTCACTTCCTTACAGGATGAGTAAAGCATTAATTGACGGTATTCCCGCACTTGATGAAATGTACGATATGAATGACCGATACTGGTACGTTCGTTTTCAAGCGGAGCACTATATTTTTGCGAGTGTGTGGCATCTAAACTACGCCATAAATTTTTACCTTTATTGCTTGGCCGGCGGAGCTAAGTACAGAAATGACGTCAAGATGATCGTTCGTAAAATAGTTTTGTGTCGATGTAAAAACTGACATGGAAAGAGTAAGTTGGTCAAACTGTCGAAACATTGCTGGGTCTGGGTCGGTCGTCGAGGACTTGATTCGTAAACGGTCATGACATCAGAGCCGAGCGCACCGAAAGTCCGATAGTGCTACCGGCGCCTATCGGCAGTTAGTTATGATGCATTTTCCCATTAACAAAACCGCCGACAGACACCGAAAACACTATCGGACTTTCTGTGCGGTCGGCCCTGGCTGGTGGTGGTCTCGAAGTAGGCTATTTCTGAACAGTGTACACGTGGATGTATATTACATAATAATGTATAGATTGTGAATTTATCATAAAATCGGGATTCGTCACTACGAACGATTACCGTCACAATTACCTCATCTAAAACGATTAGAAAGGTTTTGAAAGTTGACACTTGTTTATCATTCTGTCGTATAGATCGGGGCGTTTACCACTTCCTTACTTTTTATGGGCAAAACTTGCCTGTTTGCAGTTATCAGGTGTATCAGGGTGCAGAGTTGGACTAGGCAAGGTGTCAGAATGTCCGTCGTCTGTTGCTCGCATCGGTAACTCGTGTGATCAGGTGGCGCACACTGAAGACTAGAACGTGATTGCTCTTCCCCCTTTGGTGGGTTGATGCCGATGTCCCGATAGACGAACGAACAATGGAAGACTGCCTGTATCATCTCTGTTGATGCGTTTTTGCTTCGGACATCTTTTTCCATACATGCCATAGGACAACTTTCCTTTCGCATTTGAACCCGAAAAGGTTGGACGATTTGCCATTGGAATAACGGCCTTGGATCTCATTGAGGGACCATCTTTTATCATCGAGGTCAGAAATAGCTAAGCTGGTGACGACCCGAAACTTCTCCTGAAAATACCCAGAGATCAGAAAACATGAACTCATCAAATTCACCTCTCGCCAACATCACCGCGGTAGAGCCGCAGACGGACAGTCTCGGTATTCGAATTTACGCGGCAATTTCAGAGGCCAATACCAAATATACCTGGGCCTTCATGGTCGCATTCGGCCTTCCTGGTAATGTCCTTGCTCTTGCTATTTCTCTGCAAAAATCGAATAGGAGGAACGCGGCATGTTTGTACATGGGCGCTATTGCGGCCGCTGATTTTCTTGTTCTTGTCTGCTACGGTGCATGCTCCTCGGCCATGTTCTGGATTGTTGGAGAGAGCCTCGGCGAAACACCGATTCAGTAAGTTATGATAGACTTTTTTGGGTTTCTTTGCCAAAGAGTCAGCTAGTCTCATCTTCTCCTTGGCCTCATGACGTCATCTGTGAACTCATGACGTCATTAGGTCACAGCAACCCGGGGCGCCATTAGCGTCCTGTCATCGTTCCTTTTCTCTCCAGATTTTGTTGGTACTCCGCCTACACGTTTGGTTCCATCTCGGGGATAAATTTGACGCTGATGTCCGTAGATCGAGTCATCGCTGTCCGATTTCCACTTCACGCTGTTCGGCTGTGTACGACAGGGAGAGCTAAGAGAGCAGTAGCCGTCACATACAAATCGTCATCATGTCTCTAAACCTGCACATATTTTTCGTTTATAAAAAGGAAGGTAAGAAAACAGTCTACAAAAACGTATAGTTTTCTTAAGATGTAACCTGAGAGAGAACAGTTGTTCGGAATATATCTTGTAGGTGATTTCGCTCGCAATACGTAAGCGCACTGGCGAATTCTTTTGATACTAATTCGACTAACGGACTCGGCAGTGCACTTGAGAAGTAGGCCTGTGTGCGCCACCAGGCGGGGAAAATCTTTATTACACCTCATCTCACCATCTTGAAATATCAAGGCTTACGATCACTTTGTCGTAGTCCGAAGGCGTAGCGATGTGAACCCTTGATGGTTCAAGGTGCGCGTCACATTACCATGGTCTTTAAGAAAACCTCGTCCCCACGCTTACACATGACAGTTCGCCTTTAAAAGATTGTTGACAGACCACGACCTCGGCTGGATTTTTCTTGGGTCTTCTGCTGCTTTTCTCCTCCTTGAAAACGACTAAATGAGACCTTCGTCGCCTCCCCTTTTGGCAAGATTCAGTCGTTCGTTGCTCTTTTTCTGATTTCAAGATACGAGTCATTCGGAAATGTTCGGAATTACTCGGGCTACGTCATTTAGGACGTCCGAAGATGACGTATTAGCTGAGGTAATGTTTTCTTGCACAGCGTTAACATGTCTTTTTTCTACAGAGGCAGCGCTAATAGTCCGTTTGTTTATCCCGGAGTACCCATCTTTGGAGTCGCTAATTGTCGCCTATCATATGTTCGTCGGAACAGTCCTTCCTTTTTCTGTCATTGTTTTTTGCAATATTTGGATAATTATAACGCTGAAGGCCTCGACAAGGTGGAGGAAAGATACTAGTCAAACGGACAAGAAAAAAGCGGGAAATAAATCTCGCGAGAACGATACAAGATACATTACCCGGTTGTTGATAGTCGTCTGCTTTGCCTACGTCGTGACGTCACTTCCGTACAGGATGAGTAAAGCATTAATTGACGGTATTCCCGCGCTTGATGAAATGTACGATATGAATGACAGATACTGGTACGTTCGTTTCCAAGCCGAACACTATATTTTTGTGTGCCTGTGGCACGTAAACTACGCCATAAACTTTTACCTTTATTGCTTGGCGGGCGGAGCTAAGTACAGAAATGACGTCAAGATGATCGTTTGTAAAATAATTTGTTGTCGATGTAAAAACTGATACGAAGAGTAACGTTAGGCTAAACCTTGTCGGCGAATCGGCGACAAATCTATAGGCCTACTCCCGGCGCCACATTGAGGACTCGATCAGTTGTCTTGCAACGCTAGGCGTAGCTGGTGGTGCGATCCACTTTTCCCGCGCTGCCGCCGCGGAATGTTCATGGGGTTGGCGGGGGTGGAATGGAAGTATGGACGGGGTGACCCGTTCAGTAGGTGTTAACATTAGGCTTCATTGCAATTGCCAATTGCCAGTTTGGGAGTGGGAGATTGCAACCCTGGATTGATTCTGGTTGTGGGATTTGCAGAAATGACGCATCCAAGATGAACCTCTAGACTAATTAATTCCAGTGGATTTGAATAATTTATTAACTTATGTGTTGTTTTGAATAATTTATTAATGTATGAATCATTGTAATACAAGAGATCAACATGCATATTTAGTATCTTTTAATAGAACAAATTACCGTAACAGTAACCATAGTAACCATGAGATGGAGATGCCATATTGGTCAGTACTGGCCCTGAACCTTACCTCATGTCTTTGAACCTCCCTTAGCTGACACCTGAGCCAGGAGGACACCCCTCAACTGTAGACACCAGTTTTCTGTCCAAATTTGGTCATTCCTATTCATTTTGATCTCCATAATCAGGACACCTCTCAATTAGGGACAGCTGTAGTACTAAGGGTGTCCCAAATACAGAGGTTTCATTGTGTGTCCCAACAGCAAAGTACCAGTACTTTTGCATACAAGGAAATAAATAAATTACATGCTTAATATTTAACATAGCTAGGCATAACAGTTTTACTATGGTGGTAAAGTGGGAGACACACTCGTCACTCTCAGTGAATGTGACAGTTGGAGAGCAAATTGTTTTCTTTACAATAGAATTAAAGATAATGTATCACGGGTATTATTGTTTATTTACATTTTGATTGTTTATGTCCAGTCTTTCTTTGTCTTATGAGTAATTTGTTGGTGGCATGCCTCTCTAGAAATTCTTTTGATAAAGTATTCAATTTGGTGGGTTGGCATGTCCCAAAAGTCCAAAATAACAAACATCCATGTTTACAAATATTTATTGTAAACAACAAAGTCGTGATACATTATCTTTAAGTGATGAAAGCATAAGGTATTTTACGGTCTATGATAGAGACAACTATCTTGAATTCATTGATTATGCAGAATAACATTAAATTTAGCATCAACAATATTTAGTATCACACCTTGGAGGAATAAATATTTCTCCAAGGTCACACCAAGTGAGTATTTTGCATCACCGGTCACGACAGAAACTAACGTCACGACTGACACAAGCTCATAGAGTCGCCCTCTATCACATGAAGAGCAGGTCTAACGGGGTTTGAACCCAGATCCTCAGAGGTGACAGGCACTGGTGTTTTCACTACACCACTCTGACAGCCCACCAGAGGCAGTAAGAATTGATATAACCATAACATAAGCTTGACCATCAGAAAGTTTATCACCACCTTCTACCTTTTGATGACCCTGACCTTAGTCAATTTTTGAACATCAGTCAATAATACGTTCACCTCGTTCCACCATCCCCAACTTTTTATGCTCTAATTTCACTTATGCTTTTGGACCCTCCGACTGTTTCCCTCCGTCGCCAGCCTCAAGTGGTTTCGTCTCAACGGCAGCGCTATTTTCCTTGTAAACCAATTCTGGTCCCCCGCCATAAATCTCAAACAAGAACTGCCACATCTCCTCAGAAAGCTGGCCATAATCGGACGTCGTGCGCAGGTACGGGATTCCGTTTTTGATGATGGCAATCTTCGAATTGTCTATGGCTGGAGGTGGATCTGAAGTGAAAATCAAACACTACGTTAAAGACACTTCATCGAGAGCCGAGTGCCAAATAAAACATTATTTGCTCTTGTTGATGCCAACTTACCATCAAGTTTGCCCCTGACAAAGTTCTCCCACTCTTTGAACCACGTCATGCTGATGGCGTAGATCACATTGGGGTTTTCCTCATCTTTGAATTCACTATTCAACTGAAAGGAAATTTCAAAATTTCAACCCTTTTTGACAGATCAGGAATTCTTCCTACAAATCATTGCAAAGTTTGATTCCAAGTTTAACTTCAAAGCGTTGCGGTTGACTTCGAACACTGCCTCTCACTTACTCGTATGAACGTGTCCATCTCGTGTTTTTGTCGTTTCTTCAGTTTTTCGACCTCTGTCTGACATGTGATGCACTGGTATAAGTGATTGACGGCTGGCCCGCCTCCGAATCTGTGAGTGAAAGATAAGGTATGTCATTGATATCGTTACCAGGTTGGGCCACACGGAGTGGACTCCTGGCCCCAGCCCCATCAACAAAACTTCTCGGCTTTAAAAACAGCACTTACGTCTCATGTAAGAACTCCCACACTGGTTGTGAGACTGCTGTCACCATCTCATCCACATATGACACCGCGGACGGCGGCACACCGCCATGCTTGCATAAGAAATCTTCATTAGTGATCAGGCCTGGTTCGGCGAATGTGTTGAAACGATTGATCCACTGGCGAGAGATGAAGAATTGCATGAGGCTTTCCTCCTGTGATTCCATTAGTTCCATGGCCCGTTGCCGTAGAGGGATCATGTCGTCGTTCCGTTTTCTGAAAGTGGATCGAGTGGTTGGTCAGTTTTCCTCCACAGGTTTCCACCATGTCATTTCAGGGAGTGCTGACCAGCATACAGATCTCCCCATTTCACTCCCAATTTTCAAGACTTCATTTTCGACAAAATCGACCTCGGCACATTCACAATGCAGTCTTATCAACCACCTACCTATAAAACAGGACGTAGGCCTCGGCGTTCTCCACCGTCATCTCGTCAACCCGCGTCACATACTGGTCGTCAAATTCATACCATTGGTCTCCAATCGCATTGAGGCAGTAGGCAGTGTAATGGCCGACGCCAACGTTGCCATGGTGACAGATAACACCAACAAGATCGTATGTAGTCACTGATGACGTACAATCTGAAAAGGAGATATTTTATCATATCATCATGTGTGCTTCCAACTGGGATATGAACCCACGATCTCACCACCTTTTAAGCCATCACTCGACCAATTGAGCAGACTAGAAATCCTCGTCATATAAATGAAGCTGTGCCAACCATTTAAATGGGGAAACACGTTTCACTATAACTGTACCAGTGGCACAGTGGGTGAGCCTCAGATGCTAGGCTTAGAGGTCATGGGTGCGATTCCCAGCCAAACCACCACTTTGTATTCTCACCTGGTCTGAAAGGATCAAGTGATGCACTGAATGAGCTGTTCCTTGAGACTGGGTGAATATTGTTAAGTGCTTTGAGACTGTACTACAGTGGACAGCACTCGATAGAAGTGTCATATTTTTATTATAACTACCTTTATGTAAATATGGCCCCATATCCAATCCTTCCAGAGGAAATTGAACATAACTACTGATTTTGCTTGAGGTGAACTCATGCCTGAAGCGCTTTAAGTGGATGCATAGAATCTCTGGCAGTTCTAACACTTTTGAGTATTTTACACCATTTCTCAACCTGTAATGGAAAGATACACCTCTATAAGAACAAAACCCCGCAGCAACCTTCTGAGCCACCACCAATTATGACACTGATCAGGCTCGGATCCAAGGAGGGGGCACAGAGATGCCCCCTCCTTATGGCCAACAAATCTGTAAAATCGACCTGGAATTTGCAACAGATCTTTGAAATCCCCCCCCCCCCCATTTTCAATGTTTAGTAGCACAGGGCAGCCCTCTTTTNCCCTTTTTTCCAAAATCCTGGATCTGCCCCTGCTAAGCCTGATGAGGCCTCAAGAGGGTATTTATTAACAGCTTAAATTTAGGGTCAAAATGCATTGAACAACTTACTTTTTACACTTTTCACAACTGTACATATTGTCACCCTTCAGTTCATCTGCAGAGAAAAAAGCCGCCAGGCAGTCTTGTAGTGTAATCAGAGGTCCCCAGAGCCAGCTGGAAGAATGAGAATAACTTATGGTCAAGAGGATCATGAGTTTCACCACTTCACTTTGGAGTGCATTGTAGTACATTTTCCTATGCAATGTCATGATTTTGTCATGCAATCATGGTCTGGAATTCCAGTCAATCATAGTAAAGTGGTTGAACCAGGCATCCTAGGCCTACTACACTTGGAAATGACCATAGCACAAAATGGTTAAGAATCATCCAACACTGCAGCAGGGGACATACCTCTTCACCCATGCATACATCCACGCCAACCATCCCTGTTGCAGATTCACCTCCCCACACGAACCTTTTGTCGTCGTATTGACTTGAGATGCGTGTATCATGTGTAAGTGGTCTTTACTCGGAATCGGCAGTGAAACGTCTTGGAATGTTTCTTTGGTCGAAGAAACCTAGACAGAAGAAGGGGGAAAATTACTCACAAACGTTGCAGGTTTCACTTTTGAAATGCATAAATATCTTTAATTCTTACTTCAACATCATGTGATTAAAATAAAATTCTTACCCGCTCACATGTCAAACATTGGACCGAACTGTTGATCTTCCCATCAAATATATCAGAAATCACACTGGCATACTCTGGGCTCTTTTTCTTCACGTTCTGTTTCTCCTGAAGGCTCTTCATGTGCTTTGCCGCCAGACGCTGCAACCGTTCACTCTCCGACGACTGGCGAGAACGGACTCCTTGCCTCCGCTGTCCCGGTGACATCTCCAAGTCAGACACCGCGTCAGAGAACTCAGTCAATTCTGGTGGCTGTCGTGGACCATCATCACCAGTCAACCCCCCACTTCTCTTGTGCGCCAAATTTGACGCTTCCTTTTGGATTTTTCTCGCCTCTGCCTGCTGAGGCTCAGATGTAGCTTCCACGATATCGACTTGCATCGGACCATTCTCCATCCCTTGCTCAGCCTCTCGCACCTCGGCGATAGATTCCCGTACCTCCATCCTCTCCACAGCCACAGCAGCGCCCTCCTCAGGCACGGACACAACACTCGGCGTTTCCGCAGTTATGACCGTATGTCCCAGCGGCTCGCCACTTGAAACCGCTTCGTTCTTTTCTTGCGCCTTATCCGTGATAATTGTTGGTTTAACACGTGCTATCTTTCCCGACTCCGCGGCCATGGGAAGGACGTCTCCTGCCTCATCTGCTATACCATGCTCGATAGAATTCCTCTCACTACTCATACCAGAATCACACGTCTCATATTCCGTATCTGACTGTCCAAGATTCGTCTCCATAGCCCTGTGGGGTGACAGATGACGCTCTGGCAACTGCTCAGTGGTAACTTCGGTCTCCCCCTCCTCCACAGTGACCTCCATTGTGTTCTTTACGACCTTCAACTCTTCGTGAATCTGATCCATAAAACATCGCAGGAATTCTTGGGTATCCTGCAAGAAAGGGAAGATGGTGGTAGGCACAGAGCTACAGCGACATGGAACAGCAGGAGCTGATGTTCTAATCCCTTAACTCCCCCCCCCCCATCTATCTTACTCTTATCAACTTTCATAGGTGGTCTTGTCGCTGTCAGCACCAAAACTCTGGATCTGATAACAAACTAATTCATGAATGGCTACCAATTCTCTATCTTCCCTTATCGCCTCTTCCACTCTACGAGAAAGTGGCCACCTACCTGCTGGGCATAAACCCTGAACGTACATGGTAAAACCATCTTCATTCCGTGAGCAACAGACGATGGCACGACATAACTCGGCCGTTTCTTGTGCCACATCTCACGCATGAGTTTCAAGTAGCTCTTTGACAACATGGGTTTCTTGTCCGTCCGTATGAAGCCAGGGCAATCCAAGAAGAACTGGGTTAATGGGGGACTGAAAGACATATTAGCGAGGTTTCGCAAGTGCCCGGTTAGGCCATACGACGACGTTTATCTATTGTTTGGGTATACCCACACAACAGATAAACGTCGTCGTAGGGCCTAACCGGGCGCTTGCGAAACCTCCCTAATATCACAGAGGTTACTTGTTTGTGTACTGTACATAGATTTGTGGCCCCGTTTCTAAGTAACCCCTTTGCACATTAGATGCCTCTGTGAGAGTAAAGGCATGATTGCACTTACCAATTTGACAGGGCCTGCAGCGCTGCATTCATGTAACATGTGTTGCCGATATTTGTCAACCCTGTCAATCCCCTTGGTTTCTTATCTTCATCCTCGTCATCCGACTCAGATTCCTCCTGTTGATGCTGGCTGATTGTTACACGACCTCGTAATGGTGAACTTTCTGATGTAATCATGGTGTCATCCTTGATTCTGGAAACACAGTACAATATTAATGAACTTTTCTTCAGCCAAAATACACTACGTATTCCAACATAAAAACTGAATACAAATTAGAACCTCCCTTAATGAGCATATATGCATAATGCCAAGAGGACATCTCCCTGTTAACGACAACAGAGTTCAGGCCCAGTTTGTCACCTCCATTCATTTTGATAGGCATTACTAGTAAATACTAGAGGAAAAGAGGCTCCACTAGAAAGTTAACAAACTCTTACACAAAAGGTGGATTATTCCGTCCGGGAAAAACTTCCGTCTCACAAGAGTAACACCAAACTCGTTGCGTTGTCAAGTTAAGTGTGACACAGTGTCCCGTCTCGTCCGCATGGGTTGAACTGTGATCATCAGACGATTCTCCACAGCCGATGTAGAAACATTTCTGCTTCAGGCACAACCAGAGATTCGGCCCAGCCACGCCGCAAGTTTGGCAGTGGGAATTCTGCAAGTGAGAGCAATCTAGACATCAGAAAACCTGAGACTGTAAAACAAATTGAAGTTGGAAGAACACACATTCAAATTCATCCTTCTAAGCTAGTTTGAATAAGATAGGACTCATCCATACCTCCCTCTTGCCCATGATATCCTTCCACGTGAAGTCATTGTTGGTGACGATGTGCGGGCATGCACTACTCATCTTCCTTGCCTTGTTGAAGTGTGCGGCAGGCAGCAGAGCAGAGTAACAAAACAACTGTTTTCACTTCAACTGAAATTGAAAAACAATAGGCTACACCAAATACTTTACGGTCGGTGTGTGTGGTGTGATGACGTGTGTTTGCTGAGCCGTGGCAGCACTGCCACTGTTTGTGTAGGCCTACTCGCCATAGGCCTACCTCATGATCTGCATCCATCAATAATCTGTCCATTCCAGGTCATGATCATGATCATGACCTGGGACTGTGTGTGTTAGTGTGCACTGCATGCATGTTAATTCATGTGTCATCATCATGGCATGCCATTTTGGCCTGGGCCGCATGACGTTTGCACAAATCCGATGTTTTTTCATAGAATAAAACCCTTTCAAGAGGAAATGCCAAATCAGAAACAACTTAAAACAACTTGTACCAACTTTTAATACGTTGTTTCGGAAATCTGGGCGCGATCTTTTGGTTTAAAACATATTCTTTTGGTGACTTTCGAGAATCATCGCCGACATACACAAGCAACTTTGGAATTATCAGATTATTGCATTGAGAACGGTGCTTCGTGACGTCATTGCATCAATGAAGCCAGCCCACAGAGTCATTAGTCGTCGATTCGCGTAGATTGGTCCCCTGCCCGCCTCGTGCTCAGCTGCGCATTTCATCATGCCCAGTAATAATCGACTGATACAAGTATGAAACATCTAGGCCTAATCCATCCATAATCACGGAAATGATGGGGCATCCAGTTTTCTATGGACTTGTTATCCTGGCCGTTCCAGACGTTAGCTCGAACCCCTTTCATTCTCAAATCAAAAGAGCAAACAGAATATTTCATGAATCATCTCTCTTTATTTTCCAAAAAATAAGATATCCAAACAAAAATATGATAAAGGCCAACCATCTTTGAAGTTGGTGACCTGCAACTGTCAGCGATCATGGAAATGAAACGATATGGGTGGGATAACGTCAGAAAAATTACAAAATGTGACCCTCCACCACAAAACCAGTCGGAAGTCGCACGGAAAATGAGCCTATAAATAAACATACTGAGATGACACCAGGAGAATGAGATATTAAAAGAAAGGAATAGAATCACTCAGATTTCACATAGACGGAAAATACTGAAATTGACAGATAATTCAGTCCAACCTGCCAACCTCAGAGCAACTTCCGACTGGTTTTGTAGTGGAGGGTCACAAATGTCACAGATTTTTTTTCATTTTGACAAAGAATGAACACGTCATACTTTCAAACTAAATCAGATTACATTTCACATTTACATTATTTCACATCTACATGCAAGAAATTACATGTACAAATACCATTATTTTTTACACATTTCACAAAAGACCGGTTTGTACACTTTGACTTGGAATTACACGTATTAAAATGTCTACAAATTCAAACCCCTGTCACAAAACTACAGTTGATGGTAATGCCATTTGAAGCTGGCCTTCACAAAGCCTCAAGGCCCAAATCTAAATTTCCAAACAAGGGCATGGAAAATTTGACTGTGTACAACTGGCATGATTACACTGAGTGAAATATTATGCCTCGCCACTCCCGACTTTTCCTTGGTTGTCCACTTCAACAAGATAGAGATTCATTCAACTTGGAAAATGATATGCGACTAAATACACCCTGCACTCATAGATATATGTACCCGGTATAGTAGAATAGTATAGATTTCAACCTCCTAAAATGTTGTCAACACTCGTTTTGGCATCGCCGTCGGGAAATTCTTCGATACTAACCGGAAACTGTCAGTCTAACAACCTGGTTCAACCAGAACTGCAGATGAAGGGCTGAAAACACACAGATGACTCAGCAGACTGTATCAGGAACATAAACGGTCCCCCTAAACACTGTTTGGGAAGTCCTTCAGGCACAGAAAACATCTTAACCACGCATCATAGAAATAAGGAAGACAGATCATAAAGAAATTTGTGTGGAGAATTATGCCATCACTCAGCAGATATTTATGGTCATTGACATTCTTACTCATCGCCAATACAATGAAACAAGAAATGAGGGAAGGTCACAGGGGTTTAGTTAACATTTTTGGATGGGAATGCATGACTTCCTTAACCCCAAAACCAGGAAGTATTGGGGCTTTTCTTGGAAGTCTAAATGTATTTCACAAGCTTAAATACAATGTACATTAGAAGTTTAAAATTGTTTGGAAGTACTGGTACTTGACTTCCCGGAGCCTAAAATAATTCCGAAGTATTTTGACTTCCGTGACTTCCAAACTCCCTCTAACTAAACCACTGAGGTCATGTCAGATTGCCACAGCTTCATTACAATGTAGATATGCTTGTTATGCTGTCATACGATTTCTCAGGTAAAACAGCCTGGGAAAAATACGAAATAAATAGCACCGATCGTTGCCACATGACTGAGACACACATAAAAAAGCTGTAAAACAAAGCACCGGAGAAAATCAACTCCAGAAAAACACTGACAAAAATGCACCTGATATATTCAACGATTGTCCTTTCTGACAAGAAAATTCATCAAGCATTCATGATTATTCAGCAATCATTTTGATTTTTTTTCAGCACGATCATTTTGATTTTTTCAGCAACGGTTTTGATTGTTTCAGTAACTGGTTTTGATTTTTAAGCAGACGCTTTTCAAATGCTACTGGATCCACCCAACATTCATCACACTAAAAAAACAAGCTTAGATACAGAAATCCACAACTGACTCATATCCAATTAATGGACCTAGAAATACACAAATTATTATGCTACATGAATATACAATCAAAAGGAAGGGCATTAGGATCATTTAATTACGAAGTGTAATATTTGAATTGAAGCACTGATATGTAGCACCAACATTCACATTAAACTGTACGTCACAATATATGTTACAAAACAGACAAAATGTGCTTCATTAGTTTTGAACAACCAAAAAACTGACATGGATAACTCTGTCAACTGCTTCTGCTCGAAAGTGCATGCCTTGGAAGTAAAATTACCATTCTTTGATTGTTCTGAAGACTTAGTTCATTGCATTACAACAATAACATGAATAACAGGTACATGTAGTTACAACAAAAAACATGGAATTGTACAATAGTACACAAAATACAGCAGATCCATTCCATGTCTACACATTCCCAGCAAAATACTGTAGTACAGTAGCCTCAGCATCAACCTACCAAGAATGGCTGTAAATTGTTGATCACCAGTAATTCCACTCAACAGATCATATTCTTTTGAGGTAATTCTATCCGAAGATATAAAGCCCCAGGCCTACTTGCCTCATTGCTGGTGTCTTTCTCAAGATACATGAGATATGTCACATGAGAGAATACTTAATCGTCGACCCCATAAACCCTCTGCTTTTCATATTTAATCCTTCAGTAGGCCTACAGTACAGGTTTTAGAATGGGTTATTCACTCCCAGTAAATACCCAATCTGGTTTTGGAATTCAGGTTTTCTCTGATAACAGACCCCCCCCCCCTGCCCACAAAAAATGAAAATCTCTCAGTTGCTAGGGGAGGTGATAACCAGAAAGGACTGCAAAATGACATCAATGATCAGTGCTTAAGATGCACATCAGGACCTGCGTCATACCTAAGAGTCTCTGGTGCATTTTTTAGAATTGCCCGATGTGCTCGCCAAACTTGAACCAATTCATTCGGGTTTTGATACCCATGTGAGGCAATCGTATTAATGTAGTCCTTCTTTAGCGGGTCAACTTTATAAAAATGAATTGCATTATTATGGATTGGCTTTATGTGCAACTTCCACGCCACAATTCCCACAAAGACATCATCAAAACGCATGAACTTTGTGTAATAAAAGGCAATGTTAAAATCGATAGCAGTTTGCATTGAGACTACAAAAGCACCGGCGGTGGGATATGGCGGCCAGTGGGTGAACGGGTACTCCCCTAGTGAGACGTACCACTTGCTCATTCGGTGACGCATAGGAAACGACCTGTTCCAAATAAAACCGGCAAGAAGACTCTCATCCTGAACACGGTCCAAATACTGCACCAGATTACCTGAAGATATGTAAAAATCGTCATCAGCAAACAGAATGTACTTTGCATTCCTACAATGGGTGGTCGCCCAGCGAAATCCCATCATCATTTTGAAAGTGTTATTGAAATATTCATCAGAGAAATCATCTTGGATAATATCGCCATATTTCGTACTTTCTTCTAACACTTTATTCTGAATCGTGTCGTCATAATATCGAGTACCAAGAAGAAAAATTGTCCGAATTTCTTTCCCATTGACTTTTTCACTGCCCCATGAATTGCGAATAGCCATTCGCCTCTCAAAGTGATCGACAGCAGATTTTACTCCGTACAATAGAAATATCTTTCCATCTTTTCCATCTTCACACATGTGATTGCACGTGATGACTTCCTGGAAAGGGTACTCATTGACGGGCTGAAGACCCGGGTACCCATTCTGTTTCACGACACGCACAACGTTCACCATGTCCACATCTAGCGGATATTTAAAATGACTGAATGGGGTCTGCATGGCATATTCATAAACTCCCCACATATCCAATATAAAAAGAGCAGGAATTGTCAGAAAAATTCCCAGGTAGAGGAAATATATGCCATGCCCTTTCCGCCGGAAAAACACCTTCAGTGCTAACATGCCGCATCGCCTCATCTTTGCAGAGTACCACTGGGGGGAGTCAGTTTGTGGTCATTCTTTACGACATTAGTATGCCAACATACTACTGGAACCTGAAAACAGAAGAAATAGGAGACTAAATACAACTGCAAAGCAAGGAACAAGAAGCCACAGTACATGGAACAAGAAGCCACAGCACATGGACAGCACCACAGCAGACGGAGAAATCAGAATAGAAAGAACAAGAAGAGTTTCAAACAAGTCACCGGTCCTCCTGCTGTCCTGATGATCCTACCCGCTACCGCACCGGTAGGGCCTAGCACAGGAACTTGTACCGCTAATTACGGGGGTCCTACCCCCTAGGCCTATATATATAATAATATATATCTGTATATAGGGGGTAGGACCCCCGTAATTAGCGGTACAAGTTCCTGTGCTGTGGCATGGGCCTAGCTAGTAGCTAGTAGTATGTGTAGGCTAGGCCAATTAATTTGACCTCCTGTGGCTAGGGAGGCATGCTAAGAAGGGGTGTTATTCCAACTGGCGTACCATTTCCCAATCCCAGCCTCTAGCTTTTTAGCTATTTACTTCACTCTACATAATAGACTATATCACTCCAACAGAGCGCAGCACCTGACGGGTACTACAGCGTCACGACGTCCCGTACTCATTCCATGACATCTTGACGTGAGACGACGTCATGATCGCTGAAACAAGTGGAGGTTTTTCGAGTGACGTCACCGTGTTCAGAATGGGGGCCGGGACGTCGTGACGCTGTAGGCCTAGCTAGCGACCCGTCAGGTGCTGCGCTCTATTGGAGTGATAGAGTCTATTAGCATGATTAGTGCTTTGAAATGCACACTCCACTGTTACTGTACATAGTCATAGGCCTACAGTCATGACAGTACAGTGCATGCATGCAGTGCAGTACACTCACACTGTACATGTCTGTAGTGTGCATGGTGTGTGTGACTGTGTGTGTCTGTGTCTGTGATGACAGCTAGCTAGCTGGTACCTCACCCACAGGAACTTGTACCGTTAATTACGGGGGGTCCTACCCCCTATAGGCCCTATATATATATAATACAGACTAACGGTACAGAGTTCCTGTGCCTCACCTTTCTTCATGTTCTTGGGCCTTGTTGCTTTATTCTCAATCTCATGATCTCGTGCAATCTTCCGCATCAATCAACATCATATCGTTCACGCCTGGGGTAGGCTAACGGATAAAAATTTCGTTCGATGATGGGGATATCATGAATTTTTGCAGACAGGATCAGGAGAAGCGCGGCGGCTTGAGCTTATCGCCTAGTCTCGCTCACCCAGTCGCTTCACTGTAGTAGCACAACGCATTCGGAACAAAACGGCTGGCTGTGCGAGACTATCATGTCTCGTTCGTGAATGGGGAATCCACGCAAAACCGGAATTTAAGTTCTGCTTAAGTACTTCGTGACGTCACTATATGGCTGTTCCTTCTCAAGTGGGAGGGTGACCTAACCTATTTT
>NMRB01004548.1:21450-35310 GCA_002633025.1 Notospermus geniculatus
CATGAGGCTGAGAATTTTACCACATCCTGTCCTTGGATAAGCAGGCATGAATTAAGACTTGTTTCATGTTGATCAGTTGACAATGTGGCAAGTTATCTCAAAATATCAAATTTCGTGATATTGAACGTTGATATCACCATGACCCAAACATCTCAGGTCAAAAATAATCAGCTCATTTGATTTCTAGGGTATAAAAACCTAAGGGTAGAACTTGTTTCTATTGCTCCAGGTGTTAACTGGTTATAGGAGCCGATTTGTGCCATCAGATAAGAGTGTGGTGGACAAAATATCAAGTCTGATATGATGATTACGTCAATGACGGAGGCATATGAGGTTGAAAATGATTAGATCACTTTTTCTGCCTGTAAGTGACGCTCCTCTGTTGATAACTCTATTTTTAAGTTTCTGAACAGTCCACCTTCCATACTCTGCCATGTTGCAAACAGTGACACTAGGACTTATAGTGCAGAAGAGCCACCTGGTGGTGAAGTTTTCCCTGGATAGCCCCATTGCCGTCGATCCAACTAGCGCAGGAAACCTTTCACATGGAACAGCTCTCCTTTAGAATCAGCTGTGATAGTCCTGCATAGTGACTGTGAAACAGTACAAGATATCTTAGAAGATGTTTTAGATAAAGGTGCTCTCCATCTATGCCAGTTTCCTCATGCAAGTTGGTTCTTTTTGGGCAACTCAGCCACAGAAAACTTGGAGAGGCATTCTTGTCTTTGGTCTCAGCGTTGCAGTGAGTCGTCAGAAACGAGCTCGGTCAATTGCCCGTCGAGAGCCAACTATAGTTAAGGAAACCTTTCACATGGAACAGCTCCTTTAGAACCAGCTGTGGTAGTCCTGGCAGCAGTTGCACTGTTAGGAGGCAGGTGCTACCATCTCAGCATGAAACGGTATGTCTGCCAGCTGAAAAGCTGTGGCGGGCCCTTCACAAGAATCGTACGAGCCCTGATAGCCGAGTGGTTATCACGTCCGCCCAGCAAGTGGCAGATCCTGGGTTCGAATCCAGCCTGGGCCATTCATTCTCGGCTCTTCACATCCGTTGCAAGGGACAGTAAGCCGTGGTGCCTTGTACCTTGTTTCTTTGCAAGGGCAAGTAAAAGACCCCATCCAATTGAGGAACATGAGTAGCTTGAGATGGCCTCTTCTGTACTTACCAGGGCCAATAATGCTATGGCTTCAGCCCTGATGAAAAAATGTAATACAAATACAAATACAAATACAAAATACGAGAAACGTACAAGGTTACAACTCCTGGATCCACAGCTGGTGACACCAAGATAATGTCCAGCAAATCCCTAAATCATGGTAATGGGACTCTGGGCTTGTCAGATGACGAAGACAGCAATCCATTTTGTTGAAATATCCTTACTATACCAGGTGGTCGAGCAGGAGACCCAAGGTGTCAAATCAGATAACTCATAATATCTGATCTCATTGCTTCTTTCTCCCTCGATATCGGATCTTGAAGAGCGATGCCAACATCACTTTTTCATTATGAGATCAATGAAGCATTGACAAGATAAGACAAACTGCTCTGTCAGTCTGGCTCGGTGCGGGGAACCTTGAGAGGAATTCGGTGATGGTGCATGGCTCTTGACATTTATTGTTGGTGAGCTGATGTTGGCAATGTATTGCGGGCAAAAAAATGACATGTGCAATGTGCTTCTCGTTCAGTGTTTGCACTCGGGCCTGAACTACATGCGCTGTAGTTGTTCATAGTTGGCCTCGCAGTATGAGAGCCATTGAGAACAACCAATCAAATCTCTCCTGTGCATCATGTGACCTGAATTTGCAAAATTTTGAAAGGGGATGGACAAGAACACTGCGTGCTGTCTAAAAATTCATTGGCCCATTCGTTGAAAAGGAATAAAAGGGGAGTTCTTTGGCATTAACATCAAAAGAACCATTCATAGGTTCCTCTTTGAACCTTAATGGTTCCTTAGAGATGCAAATGGGTTCTGTGTAGAACCTTATAACTCTTTTTTCTGTGGAGAAATGGTTTGGTATTCAAATCACGTCAGAGTTGGGGATGAGCACGTAGCTTTTTTGACTTCGTAAAGATTAGGTTATTTTGCCTAAACCTCGACTTGAGATGTTTTCCCAGATTTGGTGAATTGTTTATCTTGATTATCTTCTCGTTTTGAACACCACATGATGGCACGGCATACCAATGAGCACCACTGATTCCATCATTTAACCCTCTCCTGAGTGTTAAAGTGTGGGTTTATAGTCTGAGATCAACAAAGGTAGAGGTGTCATCAGACTTTACACTTTAACCCCAGTCTATCCTGAAACCTTTCAGTAGAACTCAGATGAGCTGCTCATTCAGTGCTACAGTCTGAGCATTTCTGACCGGTACCCATTATACCTGAGTGGAGAGGGGAACCACCCCAGAACCACGACCCCATTGATCTGTGCAGTATGTCTTGATTTGTACCAATTTCAAGGAAGCTGTCCTAAAAATGCCATGGATTTCAGCGAAGATTATGTGGGAAAGCCCACGTCAAACAGAGCCAGCAAGCAACCAGCTCTACCACCTGCCTATAAAAACGACATTGTGTGACAATTTATCCTCTGCCCACGTTGAAACCATAGTCTCTTAAACATCCTCACTTGATCACCTTTATCAACACAATCTTCCCTTTTATACGACCGGTAAACATCGCTGAAGTGTCCTAATGGTTGCTGATACGGATAGATACCTCGTCTTCTTCGGTGCATCGAGAGGGGGAAAGAAAAGTTGTAGAAAGTTGTAGTGGTGTGACTGGTTTATAATGTCGCGTATCAGTCTGTTGCTGCGTCAAGTCGCGTGGAAGCTTGTGAGAATAGAGCTGCTTTTTACATCAGACCATCATCCAGTCGAATGTTTGCTTGTAGGTTCCTGTCTTTCATTTATTTAGAACGTTCTTGTAAGAGAAGACGCTTTGTGAAAGATGATCAAGATCATCTGAAGCTGTTGTGACACGAGGCAGCAAAATGACCAGCCTTGTATTGACTTGATGCTAATAACACAACGAAAGACCGGGTCACTTGCAATCTTAGCTGTCTTACTTCTTTCGAGAGCGCTGACAGTGACGCACTCAAGTTTGACTTGATAACCGTTGTGTGCGTCTTTTGATGGTTCGGTCCGTCAAATATGCCGAAGCGTATCGTATCATACTAACCTCTTGATTATCTTCCAGTTGGCAGATTGGTCACCATCCCAAAGTCGTTACAAGGCGACTACGATGTTTTATAGGGATCATCCAAGTGAATCATCAACATTAGATGACGTGAATAGCCAGTGGGGGTTTCTTCTACTCCGGGTTATGACAGTTTAGAAGAAATCCCTTCAGAAGGAACTTGGTCGTAAAGATGGTTGAACGTTACTCTCTTCAAGGCATTAACCAGTAAAGAACTTCTTGCGTCAAAGGAATTTCTGGCATGAAGTGGTGACAACTTCTCGAGCTGATGGCTCTTGGGTACCGTCCTAAGATTATTGGAAATCCTTCAGAGGACTTAGGCTATGTCGGCTGTTGAAAGGAATGGAGTGCCTTCGAGGAGTTGGCCTACAAGAAATCTCTAGCTGACCATCATGCCTTGATATGCTCGAGCAAGTGAGCCAGTTATTGTTGACAGTTCTAGTAGAAGATGAGGTCTTATTACCATGGAAGGTTCGCCACGAGAACAAGAAAGACTTCAAGTTGTTGCTGTTCTCACAGTTGGTTTGGAAATTTATGACTTGTTTTGTTCAATGATATGTTTCTCAGGCGAGGTGACAAGCAGGTCCGTGACTGACAGAGACGATTGGCAATTTATTAGTACAGATGAAGCGGAAATGGTTGACGTTACTATCCTGGCTGGTTCGGTGCTTGCTGGTCCAACACAACATGTAGGCCACAAAGAGTGAATCACCTTGGTCAGGTTGTCATTCTTGGGGAACTTTATCTTGCCGTTCAGCAGATGAAGGAGGAAAGGTCCCCACAAACTTGTCCAGACTGTGATGACGTGTTTGGGTGGAGGCACCACGGTGGAGGTAACAAAGGATTTACTGCTGAACGCAGCGTGAAACGGACAAGTATGTGGAGACCTTAGGGGGTCATCCATCATTTTCACAAGCATACAAACGGTATGCTGGGGAGGGGGTTAGGACCCTGTGTACGCTTTTTCAGATTATAAAAAGTGATCTTCTGTTGAGTACATGAGCTACATCAACGTTTACTTGTTCGTCCATTCGGAGGCAGGAAACCTTGAGAAAATCTTGCATGAGGGGCAGTTGGAGTGGAAAACTTCATCTGAAGAGACTCGCCGGGACCTATATCGTTCAGCTCTAAAAGTACTCCCTGCATCCCTCTGGACAGTCATCATAGTTTTCCAAAAATGGTTTGTAGACTTTTGGAGGGGGGAGGGGGTGCTGAAAAGAGTACCGTTTGTACGCTCGTGAAAATGATTAAAATGATGGACGACCCCTTAGGTGTGAAGCTTTCTGTTTTGGACTTGAAGATGACTTGAGAATCCAGCTTGAAGCATCATGTGATATTCAAAGAAAAAAGCCACAGACTGAACATCCACTTGATGAGTATTCTCCCAACTTGAGAAGAGTTTTTGCCGGAAGCGTTACACCACTTGGTAATCATCGTGTGATTTACCACTTGAAATATCTTATCCATCGTCTCCTTCTTTGGTTGGAGTTTCCTACTCGCCTCAAGTCGCCCAGACTACAAAGCCGGCACTTCCTAGTCACGGTGCAATTATACAAGTGGCTGACCATCAAAAGGACGGATTGGGTAATGAAGACACGCCTCTAGTAATCCTGGAAGACATGACTGAGATTTTGATGATGTGGTGTCTTGATCGTCTGAGTTGCTCTGTGATGAATCTAGATTCAGCATCCTTAAACAGTCTGGTTTCTCACATGGATCCAGAAGTTTATAACAGCAGAAAATGTTGCACAGTCTCCAGAATTCATAGCATGTGGAGGACAAAGATAGCCTACTTATGGCCAGAGACTAAGCCCTGTTGAGGACCTGAAGAGGACGGCCAGTTTTATACAGTCCACAGGACTGGATGTTTATACCAGTCAAGTTGAACGTAGTTTAGCATTCTTAACAAGGACTAAGACAAGATCGGTCTAGTGTTTGTTGCTACACACGACGAAGTACCACAAGTGGCCTAGCCATCGAAACAAAGGGTTACCCAAAGCTTTGTGGTATCTTGTATGATGAACATATTCCAGCATTGCTAAGAGGATACAAGACAACTTCAGTTTGATATTGCAGCCATACAAGGTATAACATGACAATTTGACTGATCTATTGAAATCAAGGATACCTACAGTATTGCGTGGTAGATTTAGGAGGAGTTAGGCCCTCAAGCCTTAGGTCCAGACTTTTGGTTCGATGGAAGAACTCCTGCCTTAATTGTATGCAGGAGATCCGGGTTCGATTCCCTGTGTGGTCTGCGACAATATCTCAGTAGTTACTAGTCTATGGAACACACCAGAGCATTCTTCCTTTTGAATGTTGAGTCGAGAAGCCAAAGGTCAAACAGTGCTTCATCTCCTCGGAGTAATCTTCTTGGTTTTGTGCTGAGGGGGATCGATACGTCTTTCATGGTATTGAGATACGTCAGCCTTTGGGTTCTAAAGCCATAAAAATGAGGCGACTGTCATTCTGTGTCTGGCTACCAATCTTTTAGTGTCATCCAGTGGAACGTCTAGACATTTTGTATGGGTTGTCACAATAGAAAGTGTAAAGTTCGAACCATGCTCAAGTCTAGTCCCGTTTATCTTTGTGGCCTAAAAAGTGTAAAAGTTGTTTAATAATATAAAGCATTCACTTTGAAACACATTTTCCCAATCCATTTCATAATGCAGATGAGATCATCTAGTTCCTGAACAGGCCTTCTGACCTGTTCTTCTGCGGTTTGGCGTTTGCCAGAAATAGATAAGCGAGCGACTGATCTAGCCTGCTTCCACTCTCCAATTCATCTGCCACATGGATGACTGGAGTCTACTCCACGGTACATGCATTCTCCCTGTGTTTCCCTGGTTGTCTCGTGCAGCCAAGGGGCCATGGCTGGGTCTCATTGGATGGGCGAGGGGTGAAACAAGAATTTCATCCCCAATCTCATGCCAGCCAGGACCACTTGAACCTAAGACCTCTTGCATGTTAGACTTGCGTGTGAACCACTCGTTAACAGGTTGTTCAACACCTTCGCCACCGAAGGACTTTCTTTCAACTGGAACCAGAGGAATGCACCTCTTTGGGTTCAGAACTTCCGCCAAGTGTAAAAAGGGCCTATACTTTACTAAAGGCTGCAATTTTGAGGATCATCAGCCAACACCAACATTAAATATCCTTGTTTTGTTGACTGGTAATTGAGGGTTTAGTCCCTGTTAAGCTTATTTTGACCTGTAGGTAGGTTTATGGAGAACCTACTACAGTAATTCAAAAAGGATTTAACTTGAAGTGGGGTAAATGGAGTGGGATTGAATTGAGGAGTGGAACAAAAATCGTTTTGGAGTCAGTGTTTAGATTGTGTATGCACTTATAACTGAAGGATATATTTGTTGGTATGTGTCAAGTTTTCGGTGTTGTGGGTGCGACAATTCCTGGAATACGCCGGTAGGTTTCTGTCCATCCTTTGTGGATGTAGGCTTGACTCTCCTTACGGTTGGCCCAAGCAAGGGGAAGATGTAACGAAGTGACCTGGGGCACAACGGCGTGGATGGGGTACTCATATGACACACCATGGCTGTGGCTAGCATATGTACAGGGTGTGGGGGCATCACCGAAAAAAGTTTGTACATGCAGATTTGGGCTGAAAAATGACAAAAAGTTTCTTTCCCCTCTTGACAAAAGCTACTTACGGTCTTGCATACAAAAGAGATCCAGCCTGTTGTCATATCCTGCAAAGGTACACTCTGTATCTGTTTGGTCTTTTTAGCTGTGCTGGTTTCCTCCTACATTCAGAATGCACGCACATACTGCTTCAAGAGGCTATGGAGTCATTGCTATTGTTGTACTCTTGATAAAATAGAATAGAAAAAACAACGTGCCCAACCTCGTCTAAACTTCTGTCTAATCATTGGATGAAAAAAATTGAGATGGTACATTTAAGCCTAATGGAAGTTGACTGTAATTATTCGATCAGCAGATAGATAGTTAGGATAATGGAAAAATGTAATATCTCCCTGGAGCAGGATATTAGAAGTGATATCCTGATGTAAGTGGCACTTCACATAAATGCTTTAGATATCAGTTGCTGCATGATGAAATTCATCATGTCTTGCTGTTGATTTTGTGGAGAAGTTCACATGCTAGGTAACTCATTCTAAGGCATTGTCTGGGGTCTCTGGCAAACCAATCTCATCCCATTGGAATTAATAATGCCAAGGTTAAAGGACCCCGGTATTGCCACTTCTTCTCGACAGGCGGTGCCACCGTGCCACTCTCCAACCCCAGGGACTAACTACGTTGTTGGCAAATGGACCCAATTTACTACGTACATTTCGTAATGGATTTTTTGTAGTTCGTATTGCTGCCGCTAGGTGGCTCCCTCTACGTTGGCAGTCAAGATACCTCTTAGAGATCACATACCGTGGTCCTTTAAAATGGCATGAATTGCTAGTGCAAGATTAAGAATGAGGTGTTAATACGCATGAGAAATAGTTTCATAAATCACATATCGCATGAGGGAATTATGCTTTATTCCTGTGCAAAAAGTCTGTTTCTAGTTTCTTGAGGCTTCATAGGCCCTTTTTTGGCCAGAACAAAAGTACATGTAGCATGGTTTTTCTGCACAATGTCTACAACCAAACTTCTGAGACCTCAACTTGTCGTTGCTACTCAAGATGCACGCAACATCATAAGCAATACAGTTTACTACTCAATTTAAGTCATTAACATCATCAAAGAAAGAGTATAAGAGCTCCCAGGAAACCAATAACCTCAGTAGATAATCAAATTATTCTGATTAAACACCTATGACTTGTAAACATAAAGTCGGGAGTCGTATTGAGTTCGTATTTGGCATCCATGCCCGGCAGGAATTTGATATGTCCCTTCATCTCCGTGAAAGAGACTCGGATAAAAGCGTATCCCTCTCCACGGGCTGGCTTGGCTCTAATAGAATTAGAGCTTACTAAAGGAAATTGAATATTCATCGGAAATCTTGTGTTTAGGTGTTGATGGGATCCTTTCATGAGACCCTTTAAATGATTGGAAGTAATGATGACATGTTAACACTTTCTTGTCCTGTCCTGGTCCATTTGCATCATTTTGCCATCGTACGGAAGCTGAGCTCTATAACTGCCCCAGGACTTTTCGTCACTGGAATTTTTATCCCCAAACATTTCGTTCCTGGATGTTGTGTCCCGAGGACTTTTTGTGCCTGGGTATTTTGATGTCCAGACATTTCAATGAAACATCCAGGGGCGAAAATTCTTGCAATGGGCACGAAATGCCCTCAACCTAAAGGTACTGTCACTCCAAAGTAGTTCTCAAAACCTCCTGTCCCGTCCTAAAAAATCGTAAAACAGGCTAGAACATGCAACGTTGGCCAAATAATGTCACGAAGTGCTGGAGCACTCTTCCTGTCTGAGCCCGTCCATGAAGTCCGTAAAAAGACTGTAAAAAGTTGCCATGACATCCACTCTGTTCACACAGTTTGAGCCCATTCGGCAATATTTTCAAGAACGTACTGAGAACTATGGTGTGATGCGGGCAAAAAGTAAAAGGTGTAAATGTCGCCTAATCCTATGGAAGAGGGTACCCAGTATCTAGGGTAACGGCTGCCTGTAAGGGTCAGGGGTTAGCGTTAGGATTTTGAGTGGGTTTTAGGGGTCAGGGGTAGGAGGCCAGGGGCGACCGCCACGAAACTACGATAGCACTAACAGGGCCTAACAGAGAAATTCTGTAATGGTAAAAGCCATTGCATACCTCTCTGTTAGGCACTGTTAGTGCTATCAGAGTTTCGTGGCGGCCCGCCCAGGTATCGAGGGTTGTGGGATAGGCACCAGGGTGGAGGACATTCACCCCTTCAGCCTTATTAACTGTCCTCCAATAAAAACAACTGTTCCATGGATGCACACGACCTCACCTTATGTACTCGTCGTTGATATTGACCATATGAAATCTTGGCTAATGAGATTTATAACGCTGACCAAGTTATCGTAATTTGATTAGATATATATCCTATTCTGAACTTAGAAACCCTGCGTAGGGAAGTGAGTCGTACCCGAAGGATGAAGCCGGGGTAGTGTACACTGGAAACATTGATGCCGGTACCCTGAGGTTGTGAGTGTGATTCCCGGCCAGTTCATCTCTATGCAATGGAGTCTACATGTTTATTGACATGCAGTGGAGGGCTTCTCCATGTGCTCCAGATATGATCAACTTACTTCCCAATAGGGAGAACCCTGGTGAAGCCCAACACTGTCAAATTTTTGATCAGATCTTCTGAGTACATTATGACAATTTGTCACCCATCTCTTTCAAACAATGTACAGTACAGTACGTTGCACAGTTGACCTACCTTTATCTGCGTACCTTTCGCTTAGGTACGTCACGTGGAAGGTACGCTTCAGTTCATTACGTATGGTACAGGTGCATCACGCGTCTCTTCTGTGTGATGTCCGCACACCACCAGTGTTCTAGCCAGGCCAGTTTTACAGGGCGGTACCACCCTGTTCAAAATTCAGAGGTCATTTTATCGCCCTGTTTAAAAATGTAACTTGCAATGTATTTTCTATTAGATCACTCCCGCCCTGTTTGAAAATCCAGGGCCTTAGAATCATAGGAAAATGCAGTCATCCCGCCCTGTTTAGAAAAATTTCTGGCTAGAACACTGACCACATGCGAAGGACGTTACGTCTTCAGTGCTTGCCTTCCATGACGGCGTGCAACGTCTGCGGAAGGTACTAGGATGGTACATGCATGTGGTGCGTGGATGGTGTGAGGCACAGAAGGGAGGTCAATTGTGCAACGTACTGGAAACGTAACTCGTTCTTCAGCAAGTGTATTGAGAACATATAACCAAAAATTTGACCGTGTGGATCAGGCTTTAGAGAAATTATGTCTCCTCTGCCTTCGAACAGCATCTTCCTAAATACTTCCCCCACGGCGTTATTGATCCTGACTGTGATTTGCCCAGTATTGTCCCCTGATCATTGATTATGATAACAGACCCATGAACAGACGAGTTCTGTAGGGCAGATGGAACTCTGTCTATCATTGGGTTTGCCGATACATGGCCGAAGACATTCATGACATTAACCCTGGCTGCGGCAGTGCCCTCTTCTCGGCCGATACATGGTCCAAGATGTTAACCCGGGCTGCAACGAGGTACGTGGTTTGCCCACTTCTCGGCCGATACATGGACCTGTCAACCCCGGCTGCGATGAGGCAAGCAGTGCCCTCTTCTTAGCTGATACACGGCCCAACAACTTTGTTACGGAAATTTGCATCATGGGATGCCAGCGTATTCAAGTACCGGTATGTGACCCTCCACAGCAAAACCAGTCACATGTTGCTCAGGAGGTGAGCCGCAACGAACTAAGGTGACACCAGAAGAGAATGGAAGAAATAGATTATTTCAGATTTCATAACAGGCAAACAATATTGAAAGTGGCAAACATTTGGTCTCAACCTGCCAAGCTAAGAGCGACATGCGACTGGTTTTGCTGTGGAAGGTCACGTATGTTGTTTTTGCGTCATGACATAATGGACCAGAATTGCGGTCTATCTATGTGGTGAAGTGGTGAACCCCAGCTGTGACAAGGCAACTGGTGTTTTCTTTCGCAACTTCACGTTCCTATTTCCACAAGTCATACGTATTTTAACATGTCGTCTACCATCACTTAGCCTGTGCCCGGGGCATTTTCCGGTATCAGTCAGCTCGCCATTACTCCTGCATGGCTTCTGATGGTTGCCTGAGGGTTTCAGTTGTGACAAGGCAGAGGACCCCAGGTGCTTCCAGCACTAAGTAGTTTCTTCTGCCACAAATAATAGACGTGAAATGTCAACATTTTGAGCAGGTTTCTTCTCTTAGGTCTGCAAAGGGGTTGGATTCCAGTTTGATTCTTTGAGGTTGTAACCTTTGGAAAGACAAACTATTACTTCAGCGACGGAAAAAACGATAGAACGGAATCAAGAACAAGCATTTTCTACAGCATGGTCAATATCTACCAAACCAGAGCGTTTGTGATGTTGTCGAAATTCAACAGCCTGAGGAATGGAAGGCTGTTCTGTCAATGGACATCACCCCCTCTGTCTCACAATTCACCAGCCTGAGAAATAAACGGCTGTTCTGTCAATGAAATTCACCCTCTCTGTCACACGAAGGCAGGGCCTGTGGCGAAGAATTGAACCACATCAGCAGTGCTGACAGGGCCCAACATTTCCACTGCACCACACTGACAGTCACGTTTGACTAAAAGTTTACCATTTTTTCTTCTATTTACCTTGATTTTCTGATGATTGTTAGTTTGTCATGTGTGGTTTCGACCACAAAGTGACCAAAAATGTTATTTTTCTTCTTCTGTTGACATTCTTTTGCTGATAATTGTTTCTGTTTATCTTTCTAGTCATAACACACATTCCACCACGTTTGTTCACCCCATCACCAAGGAAACCGCAGCTGCTGATATTAACCAGGGGTAAGTCTGTCTTTTCTTGTGAAGGATACATTGTTTCAGCAATTAACTTGTGTCAACACAAGTAAGCATACCACCGATAAATCAGTTAAAACGCTCCTTAGAAACTGCCTTCGATCATGTCCTTGAAAAGTGCCCGACCTTGAAAACGGCTCCCCAAGGCTTGATTGCGATCTTCTGGTTTGGAAATATTACTTGGAAGACATCCTTGAAAGGGGCCTGATATTGAAAATTGCTCCACGCAACATGATCGCTATCTTCTGGCTAGAAGAATACTTAGAAGATGTCCTTGAAAAAGACATCTTCTAAGAAAACTTAGAACATGAAATAGTAACGAGTTTCTAAGGTGAAAGACAAGCCTCCTACCGGATTCAAAACCACGGACCCTCGCATTAGGCATCAGTCGCCAGCACTAAGGGGCAGTATGCCTTAACCACTAGGCCAAATCCCCATCTTCAGAAAAAGATGGTTCAAAGGCCTATGTTAACTCATCTGCCCCCAGAGTCCAGCAGACGGTATCTTCTGCCAAATTTTTCTCACATCCTATGGATTTGATGGAAAATTATTTGAAGAAAGGTTGTTCCAATGAACGATCTGAAGAATGTTTCTTCAAATTCTTTCCAATTTTTTTCTGAGGCTTTTAGAAAACTTCAACAGAAGATATATATTGCCTGCTCAAACCTGGGGGCAGATGAGTTAAACGAGGCGTCCCTCAGTTTCTAAGTATACTTAGGAGTATACTTAGAAGATGTCCTTGAAAAGGGCCTGATGTTGAAAACTGCTCGACACAGTTTGATTGCTATCTCTCGCAGCGATTGCCAGCACTTAGCCTAATGATAGAAATTACCCCCTCTACTTCCTGACGAGAGTGTCACTGCTTGATCATCTATTTCAATTTTCCGTCGTTTCTCATGGCAGACATCATTTCTAGATCGAATCTCGATTACGGGAGAAAATTTGGGTAATTACGAAACGTCGAGTTTTTCAGTCTGGTTTATGAAAGCCTGGAAGACCAGCTGAATGGCAAACAGTGTGAGAGAATTGTACATGTACATAAACATGGAGCACTCATGCAGGAATGTGGAAATTGAAGGAAATTAAAGAACAAGAATGCCAGTTGTCCACCAGGGTTTCCGCCAGGAAAAAAATGAGGGTACGGACAAAAAAATATTTTTTTAAAGGTTTTAAACGATGTTTGGTGTCATTTTAGGCATATTTTGAAGCGTAAAATCCCTGCGCCGGTCATGCCGGTTGTTTGGTTTCGTCTGGCATGTCCGGAATAGCCTAGGCTGGGTGGCTGGGGCTTCTGCAATCTGCAACCTGTGTGACCAAACAAACTCTTTGCCAAACTTGCCATGGTGAATACTGCTGTTAAATGGTGAAAAACAATGAATACTGCTGATAAATATGTGAATTTATCAAATAAAGACTGCAGGTTCTGTACAACATTATATTTGACTTCTTCAAGTTGCTTAAGGCCCAACGTTTTTGAGGGTACAGATCCATACCCTGGAAAAATTTAAGGGTACAGAATTTTACCCTCTGGTGGAAACCCTGTCCACATTTTCTCTGGAGCGCCTGTACGAGGGAGAAATCTCTGCTGGAGCGGGAGCAAGAAGGAAGACTAGGGGGGAAGAAAGAAGTTTTGTGAGCCAAATCACAATGGGAGTCCTCTCCAGAAGTAATCTTCAGAAGCTGCTGCTGGGCATCTTGGAGGGAAAAGGGCCCGTGTCTATTCCAGCTCCATAACTCCTCTGACGTTAGGAAAAAGGAAGAAACAAAAAGGAAGGAAATGCAAGGAAAAGGCTGGATGTCGATTGAAGGAGAGAAGAATTGACCAGCTGAGAGTGGTCACTGTTCCGTAGGAGAGAAGGCACTACAATGATGAACCAGCGAAAAACAAGCAATAGTAGGCTTCAGGCATATCTGAAAAGGAGCTCTTGCCAACCTGCACATGTCAATACTTAAGAATCATGTTTGATGTGGACTGCAAAACAGTTGCTTTGACCTTAAGTATGTGCTGTCCAGAGCCTCAAAGCCCATTTCACATGGTCAAATTTCAGTTCATATTTTTAGCTCACCGTGGTGAGCTTATACAATGGTTGTGCGTCCGTCGTCCGTCGTCGTCGTCCGTCGTCGTCGTCGTCGTCCGTTAGCAGGGCACGTTTCGTAACCGCTGAAGCTATTGATCTGAAACTTGGTACATATATACCCCT
>NMRB01004549.1:7976-35308 GCA_002633025.1 Notospermus geniculatus
CCAAATCACAACACTCTATGTCAAATAGCAATGAAATGTGCCACCAAACAGTGAATTTTGAACTTTGACCTCTGTGACCTTGAAAAGTAGGTCAAATCAAAAACCCGGGATTTATGTGATGAAGTCTCACCAGAGGAACCCACCATAAAAGTTTCGTGGTTCTAGCTAACAGCGTTCAGGAGATACGGCCGAAAGAAGGTTTTCACAAAGCGCCCCCTACAGGCCAGAGTGTACAAGCAACAGCGCTAAGTTTCGGTCCAGAGATAGTTTTTACCATAGGGTACCTGTACACCAAATTTCAAGTTTGTAACCCAAGCGGTTTAGAAACGTGCCACCCCTGTTAACGACGACGGACGACGGACGACGACGACGGACGACGACGACGGACGACGACGTACGACGGACGACACACCATGAGAGAAGCTCACCTCCACAAAGGTGAGCTAAAAACTGAGAAAGTTCAAGATTGACATGTAACTGTGTGACCTCGGAGATGAATGTGGTGTGTGTAATGAATTCAACTTACTGTGTCATACAACATGTCACAACCAGATGCAAATTTGTCAAAAATATTTTTAATAAACTTAACGGCATGCGAAAGCAAGGTACATGCTGCCATGCCTACACTTCTCAGTTGACGGGGGATCCGGGATCACCTTCATGAGAAGCAACCAACACATCCATAGCCAAGGGTTTTATGAACAATTATAGATTCTACACCAAACAACCAAGGAATCTTAGAGTTTAATGAGTGTTAAGAGGAAATGTTACTGACTAGATGCTGGGCTGTTAGCTCGAGGATGCTACGCTCACCTGAAAATCAGAAAACAGTGCACGCTATGAGAGACCAAGCCTAGATTGCGCTCTAGCCTACAATGGGAGGAAAATATATTTTAATGTCAGGTCAGGGATGTTCAAGTTCCTGTGGTATGGATTATGTACATGACTACACTTCATTCCACATCCGATTGGCGCGAGGTTTTCAGCTGATATCTCCGCAACGACTGGGTCAAATTTAACATACCATACATCAATTGACTTGTCTTTCTTGTCGGTATCTTTCTGCTATCTTCACTTTTCGCGCAAGGCCGACATAACGGATCCCTTTCTCAAAACGCATTTCATTTCACTATGGTGTTCAGTGCAGTTAACACGTGCGCGATGCATTGCGTCATTTCAAAATGGCCGCCATTTCAGCCGTAAACACGAACTGTGATTGGTGAAAGAACTTTTTTTCTGTCACGTTTATAGGGAAAATGACAGCGATGATGCCTGTAGCGGCAAAAAAGACAAATCGATTGATGTATGGTAGGTACATGTATGTCAGATTTGACCCAGCCGTTGTGGAGATATCAGCCCTAAACCTCACGCCAATTGGATGTGGAACGTCAGGGATTATGTACATGATGAGTTGGGAACTAAGACATACCAGGGAAATGGCCTGTCTTACGACCAACTGAAAGACAATGCAATGAATGTCAGCAAAGTGGGGGACATTGTAAATGATGAAGGGCCATTGCTAACTTTCTTTCGTGTCATGCAAGGGACAGATTTGATGAAAACTGCTGTTTTTGCAGGAAGATCTTCAGGACGGACAGCTGCAATGAGAGCATCCCGGTGGAAAAGCTAATAGGGGTGCCACTGGTAGTTCATCACAAACAGGGCTGGTGGGGGTGGTGGAGGGGGCTTGGTGGACAGAGCTATTATTCTGTAGTGACTGCGTGCTGTGCATCTCTCCGAGTCCAAGCAACACCCGAGTCATCGTCATACTTACAGATGAATTACTTTTGGCGAGGCCGGTGGGGGAGTCCCGGGATGGAGTGTCCTCGGAGAGAGACGTGCTCCTTTGTCTCTCCACTCGGGCTGGGCGCTGATGTGACTCGGGCCGTGTCTCAGTGGTGCCTGGTGGAGACCTGGAACAGTCAGGTCAGAACTATATCATTACAATTCAGCCTTTTTCTGCATATTTTCTAGTTTGACAGAATGGATCATGGCAGTAAAAGGGTTTTATTTTAGGAAGAAAGGAGGTTCTTCTTACCCAGCTTCTGTGTTTATATTCTCCTTGTCTGAGCTTGGACTGTGTGGCTCCTGGCCAACCTTCGCTTTTAAATCTGCCTCCTGTAGTTTATCGGGCAGCGGCTGGTGGTTACTCTTCTCGACTGAACGATTCCGTCGATGCGTCTTGACGACGGGTGACGAGTCAGGCGTGATGGTTCCGTCATCGCTGTCGGTACTCATCTCTCTCAGCTTACGATACGGTGGTATAATCTTCGGCGTGTGGGTGGACATACTTTTCGGTGAACTCTCGCTTGCATCATCATCTTTGGTACTCCCAGCATCACTACTACGTCTAGAATTCCCTGATGTTCGTCTTGGACGATGTTCACTATCTGACCCCTGACCTTTGCCATCTGAACTGTTATCACCTTTTGTGGAACCCCCTGATGACTGTCTGCTGCGACTTGTTGGTGGTTTCTGGTCATTTGAGCCCCTGGCGTCGCCACGGGGACCCTTGGTTGGCGTGTCAAGTGATGCCTTTTGAACGGTTACGATGTTTGAATTGTAGGACTCTCCAAGGGCAGAGACAGCACGCAGGTAAATTCTGGAACAAACCAATCAAAGTTCAGACATTGTTCAGACTCCTCAAAGTGCTGGCAAGACGACTTGGAGGACAAACAAACAGGTTCAAGGTTGTCATCCTCCCACAGCAGGATTTTTACCTTGCTCCTCTTCATCCACTTTGTGTGGAGTGTATGAAGAGGAACGAGACCAAAGCCCTGCTGTGGGAGGATGAAGGTTGTTGTCCCAGCAGCTGCCCAGGAATTATCACTTACTTATTTTGAGCTTTTGGGTCCAGCCCTTCAATAAAAGCTCTCGTTTTAATCCCTGCCACCATGCCCTTAGGAAGATCGTTGACGTAGACTCGGTAACCAATCACAGGTCGGTGACTGTCCTTGCCGTCTGCCGTCAGGACACGCGATGGCACCCATTGTACGAGGACACTAGTGTCTCCTTTATGTGACACCAGGACATCACTCGGTGGTGTGGGGGTGCCGGGGAGTGGTGTCAGTGTTGATGGTAATTCTGGTAGGATGTTAGAAATCACCTCTGGAAAACAAACGCTTTATCATGCTCTGTTGGCTCAACATGGTGACAATGGTATGGAGTGGACACGAATACAAATTCTTGTTGCAAGAATACCACTAGTATGGGAATACAGGAGAAATGGTGTCACTAATTTCCACCAGACAGGTACCTACCCCAAATGTTTTGTCCTCTTGATTTCGTTTTGACTGGTGTCAAACTGATATCAGCTAAAACTTGAATCGGGTCCTCATCTGGAAAGACAACAATGAACCTGAAGATTGGTAGAGCAGACGTTCACTCAAAATGCCCATCTTCGATAATCGAGGGCACCACTGCGTTACGTCGCACATCACCCTTCGAGAAATAGACAGGTCCGCGGCATATCCGCTGCCTCTTCAAAGGAGGCCAATCAGAACCGGTGTTGTAAAGTGAAATAAGATTTCCTCATGGTACAAATAGTGGTAGCCGAAGACCCGATATACAGTGCAATGATTGGTCAACCGGTAAAGTTGGCATTGTGCCAAGATACGCCGCAGACCGGTCTATTGCACGAACGGTGACGTGCGATGTAACGCAGTGGTGAGCAGACGGTGTATCCCCATTTCGCCTACCCCCATTTCGCCTACTCCCCATTTCGCCTACAAAAACTCCCCATTTCGCCTACTCTCCATTTCGCCTACCCCCATTTCGCCTACTCCCCATTTTGCCTACCTCCCCATTTCGCCTACTCCCCATTCTGGGAGGACAATTTGGGTTTCCCTTTTTGGAGAATGGAAAGAAGCGTTCGATTATCGAAGATACATACAATGAGCTGGGAGGACAATTTGGGTTTCTCTTTTTGGAGAACGGAAAGAAGCAGACGTACCTCTATCAGTGCCTGCACTGACCGACCCTTGGAAGACATAATTGGTAACCGTGGAGAGCGTCTCCTGCAGCTGTGAGACCTGACTCTGGAGTTTAGCACACATGTTCACCAGCTGCATGTAACTTTGATCAGGAGCCCTCGTCGTCATTTCACTTGCTAAAACAGATGGGAAGGGAGTATCCTCCCGTCCGCCCTCCATCATGGCGACCCGACCATTCTTGCCATTGCTACCTCGTGGCGCCACCTCTCCAGACATTTCTTCCCTCCATTTCTGTAAACTTTGAACCTGAAAGAACAATGAAATTTTCGTGAAGATCCAACAAAGAACGTAAATTTGAGAGAAATGCTCCCTTTTCCACCCTCCTTACCTCTCTCCACAAAAACTTGATAGCCTCAAGCTGTAGGTTCCTGAGTTTCTTCTCCTGTTCATAATTAATGGCACTCCTCTCCAGCTCGGCCCGGAGAAACCGGATGTGATCTTCCGCCCGTCGGGCACGGATCTCTTGTCGTACGTCAATAATCTTCTGGTTCTTTGTCCTGGCGTGGTATCCTCGCCAGAATGACTGGATTGTGGCAGCAGCTTTGTTCAACTGGTAACCTGGAACACATAGAATCGGAGGTTATACAACCCCGTTATCGGTCAAGTAAGTTCATGGCTTCCTATCACTGCCTCGGAACTGAATGAGCAGAGATGAAAGGTCCAACAGTTTTAACCCTTGGTGGTTCAAAATGACACGACAGTAGATTGGCAGTGTTGTACTTGTCATTATGTTTACAGGCTGGTTACGGAAAGTTTCTTGTTTCAGAAAATGTGATGAGGAGGAGTCAAAATTGACTCAGAGGTGTGGGAGTGAAGTTCAAACGAAACAACAGAGGATATGGCATGGAGCAATCCCTTGATGAATTGTGACCCGGCACAACAAAATGAGTCGGAAGTCGCACAGAAGAAGACCGAAGTTGACACCAGACAACAACTACAGAAATCGACAAAGTCAAATTTCACAATGGGCAGACAATCCTGAAATCATCTTGGATATGTTGGGTCTTCTTCTGTGCGTATTCTGACTCATTTTGCTGTGCCGGGTCACAATTGTGTATGATGTGAGAGGTGAAAAAGATGTGAATTGAAAGACCCCGGTAGAGTTGTTAACCTTCACCAAATGACATCAGAAGTAAAAGAGATGGGTGTATATTTTGATTATGAGAAGATTAGTGAAGATTCAAGTTATGGTTATGAAACGCGATATCGTTAGCTTGTTACAGGAGGACAGAAACACACCTGGGTTATTCTCATCAAACTCAGTGTTAAATCCATTCACGAGCATGCCTTCACCTGTCATTTGGGTTGGGAACTTTGGTCGGTGTTCCTTCTCGGGTTGGACACGTGGGCTGTGCATGGAGAGGGAGGGAGACTGCATCTTCACTCGCAGTTTGCTCGGCTAGAACAGAAGAAGGAATCTTAGGGTTGAATACCAGAACTTTCACGCTTTTATAGCCCTTCTCTGTGTGGTAATGTAAGTTTTCCACCAGCTTGGAGGCAGGTAGTAAACATAAAGTCGTCTCAAAAAAACCTGCAAATTTTCTACTCCAATCGGGGTCTTCCTGAGGCACTTTCAAGTTGAGATCAACAAGGAAGTGAATGAGCTTCCTTGATCTCAACTTGAAAGTGCCTGAGGAAGACCCCGGTTGGGGTAAAAAACTTGCGAGTTTTTTGGAGACGACTTTATGTTTACCATCATTTTGTGTGTCCTTGTTGTGCTCTTATGTTGGATAGCTTGGAAGCAGGACACAAGAAATTGACAGCTTCAACTCTGGGATACAAGTTGTCGATGTTTGAACTTACATTTTTGATGTTCCCACTGTCTCCCACATTTTCCTTCCCCTCCGCATTCCTCCGTGCAGCACGTCTCATAATCCTCTCCTCCTTCGACGACCCACCGTCTGACACTTCACTCTCGCTCTCCGACGCCGTTGACTGTGCCGACCTTTTACGTTGATTTGATTTCTCCTCCGTGGCTGTCTTCGTCTTAACCTCCACCGGCGCTTGCGACTTGTATGCCTGAGCTAATTCTGGTGTCATATGCATCTTGAATTTGGCAGCAAAGCGTGACTTAATGGCCTCCTGATTTATCGTTTTCATTGTCCGTGTTTCCTGCGGTTTATTCTCAGTTGTGGCAGTGGTTGGTCGTTGTTCTATGGAGGCTTCTGTGGTCAGAGGGTGACCCTGAAACGATTCAAGTCGAAGATCTCATGAAGACCACATACTGCCATTTGCAGGTAATTACCAGCAGGAGGTTACACACTACAGTGTTTCCGCCAGGGGGGGGGGCAAAATTTGTTTTTGACCAATAATTCTGTCAAATTTTCTCTTTATCCCCCCCCCCCCCACAAAATTTACTGGCGGAAACACTGACACACATGGCGACGGTACAAAGGAAATGAACCAATACCACTAGACTGCCGCACTGATGTGTCAGAGCTGATGTCAGCACTTTGCCATTCTGATCTTCTGAGTCCTCAATGGAGATCAGAACTACGTAAATGGAAGGGCCTGATGCCATAGATAGGCCTTGGCATTCTGGGTCAATAAGCACCAGCAGAGTAAATTGACTATAACAAAGACAGAAATGAGGTCATTTTCAAATTAGGCCCGAGTCTACAACCAGAAATTCTTCACGCCAGGCAAACTCCATTAAAACCTACCCATCGAAGTTTCCTTTTCCCGGTCACCATCTTCGTATATCCCACCAGCAGAGAAGTTCAAACCAAGACTGACCCTTCAAGATTCCTCCTCAGGGACTTGCATCTTCAGGGAAGTGCCCAGTGAACCCTAGTGCACACAGCACCTTCAAGGGTCACTTATTATACACTACTGGGTCTCTGCAGGGGGTCTCACTGACATAAAACACCCATTAGTGTCAAAACATTGTGGTTAAGTAACTTCAATTAAGGAGAACTAATCTCCATACTTTTGTAATTTAGCTTTAAAAGGTGTAGTTTTCAGACCTATATTGGTATCAGCATGGCTGATAAAGGTGTATTATGAAGATCTTAATCCTCCATTATTCCAACAGATATGGCGTAATACATGTACTGTACAAGACTTCAAGGTCACTTCGTTCCACATACATGTAACCTGAACCAGGGCTTTCACAAGTCATAAATAAGCTAATAAAAGAATTTTAACATGTTGTTTATCTAAGTCTTCCCGAGAAAAGAACCCCTACCGGTACACAACCAAAACCAATTTGACACCGAACTATTGCAGTATTATATTATAGGCCTAGTATAAATGACCACCACTGTAAAAACAGCATTAGCCTAGCTGGTCAGGGAGACCTGAGTTAATAGTTCAAGGCATTTGAAGTGTAAATAGAGAGACCTAGGGGCCTAGAGAGACAACAGGCTTCCATTTCCAAGATCCCATACAAAGTCTCCTCAAGTTCTCCAAGATATCCATGAATTCATGCATAATTTAGATATTCTTGTTCCTTTTCCTCGCCCGCACCACAAAAACTCGCCATATTTACCTTGTTGACAGCAGGAGGCGCTGTCTCTGGTCTTGCAGGAGGTGAGGCCTCACCATCTGAGACTGGAATATAAACTGAATCCGATTCCAATAGACTTGTGTTACTTGTCCCCTTCTCCTCTGAAAGATAAAGATGACAAATTCAAATATCAATGGTTGGAGATCTTGGGCAAGGAACTTCACTAGGTAGAATCATGGGTTGACTCAGTGTCTGGCTCACCATCCTTAGGGCCTGTCTCAAAATTACATTGATGCCAAAAAAGATGAAGTGACTTCATCTCTTCCCTGACCCCCCCCCCCCTTGANGATGATAAGGAAAAACATGTAAAGTTACTAGTAAACCAAGAAGCAATATTTATTTATGGTAAAATCGATTCTCCTCTAAAAAAGAGTGATGCCAATTTTTTCAAAAAAGATGAAGTGGGCTTCCCCAAATCGAGAACCCCCTCCCCCCAGACGAAGTCACTTCGTCTTTTTTGGCATCAAAACAATTTTGAGAGGGCCCCTTACCTTCTGCAGTGACATCCTGCAGCTGTACGTCTCCAGCATTCATACCAACTTTAGGTGACGGCTGGTTGGGGGAATCGCTTCGTGATCTATCCACCCCTGGAAGGAAAACAATCATTATTCCGATGAAACACATGAAACTTGTGTTGAAACCTAATGCACAGGTTATCTATACATTATATATAGATATCAAAAGGTTCGTTTCTAACAGGACTGGGCAGACCACACCATGATCCAATTAAAACAAGTTTTTAGGCCTGACCTAGTCCCGCTGGGGACGAAAAACTGATCAGCAAAGTGCCAAAGTTTACCCACAGGGCATTTTGGTATGATCAATGAATGGAACAGACGTGGCTTTATGATATCTTCTCCATTTTTCTGTGGTTTTACCCTTCAGTGATTATATCACCATTATCGTAAGATTGACCTGGGGCCTGTTGATTTAAACTTTTGAAGATAATGGGACCAGCCAACACTTGCCCGTGGTATGGCTCTTTGTAATGACATTGTCTCGTATTCTCCTGCCCCAGATTCGAACTGAGGAGTAATGAGACGCAGTAATAGGCCAGCCCCAGGGATGTGAGCGCACAAGTCCATCTTATATTTGCATAAGATCTGATGACTTTTGGCTTTCCATTATAGTGTACCCACATTCCTCCCACCTCCTCTTTTGTCAATCAAAGATATGTGTGCACAAGAATTCAACAAACGAAATGCTCTGTAATATTTGCTGATGTTTCTTCATAAAAAAAAGTTAAAGTTTTGGTTAATAGTCTGATATCAACAACGGTACAGGTGTCATCCGACTTCACACTTTAACCCCAGTCTGTCCTCAGTAGAACTCTGATGAGCCGCTCAATCTGCGCTACAATCTGAGCTTTTCCGACCGGTACCCATTTACGGTATACACCTGGGTGGAGAGAGGCCAGTGAGGCAAAGAGACTTGCCCAAAGTCTCATGCCCAGTGGGATTCGAACCCGGGACCTTCAGACCGCTAGTCGGAGACCCAAACCATTACCCCACCATGGCTCCTCGGTGCCTTCATAAGGTAGGTGATTGTGCAGAGACAAACCCACTTACTGTCCGACCAAGCCTTGACTGGTGTCCTATCGTACGTCCCCGCGTAAAGACCCGCTGGCGTTTCAACTTGGTACTGATTCGGTGACTTTGTGTCTTCTCGCTTTAAAGCTGTAACGATACCAAAAACAACGATTTGACTAAATGCCAGACACCAGCAGTACAAAGATCTGACAGTGATAGTGAATATCATGTGAATTCTATAACACGGTACACGCAAGTCCACTCACACCTCTGCCATTCACGTTGTCACGCACCACATAGGCCTAGCTGTCCTTACACAACACTATTGACCAATACTTTCAATACGCTTTAATACCTAAACACGCCATACAACAAACATAGACGGGACAAAGACTTTGTTTGGAGATTTGGACAACATGCCACTGGTCACGCTGATAGGCCTACATATCATAAAGAAAGAAATCACTATCAGGGAAGGGTTTGACCCCAAACTCATGAGGACAGTCGTATTCCTGACCAAGTCTAAAGAGGACTTCCTGCATAGTCATCATAGCGGCAGGGCCTAGTGACAACAGTATTGGAATCCATTCTCTCTCCAGATGGTCTTGTCTTTGAGTAAGAAGTTATTCCTGAGATATGAAAACTCCACCAATATACCTCATCCAACAAGTTTGTGAAATAGAAAGAACGAATTTGAAAATGATTCTACAGTGTAAAACATCCACAACTTTCATAATCACCCTACCTGACTGTGATCCTTGTTGCCAGTGGTAGGCCTATGAATCATACGGTCACACTAAGCACGTTTTCATATAGCTAGGCCTTATTGACGTAAATACCTGGTGTGTAAATACTAGCGTAGCTAGAATTCTATTGTGTAAGAAAGTGTGGCACATTTCAAAGATTGGCAATCATCCAGAAGAAATGGAGCGAAACTTCTCGGCCTATGAAACGAGGCCTTAGTGTTGATATTATTTCGACAAAATGTGTCACATTATGTGACTCGGTTTTGTAATGTGTCATTGTGTAAGATTGTCCAGACTTTGAAAAACAAAGATATGACACCTTCTCCTCCTCATTTCAGGTTCCTTCGAAGACAATGAAAAGGTCGGCTGCGACACTGCACTGCAGGTTTTCTATGGGCACTCTGGTTTCCTCCTACTGTCAGGGCTCACATCTGGGGGCGATGTGGGGTGAAAATTTTGCCCCAAATCTCCCAAAATAACTCCTAGGGAGACATAGGCCCGTATTTTAGAATGCTCCTCAACGTAAAGGAGTTCCTCAAGGCTATTGTTCTCCTTTTGAGAACAACAGCCTTAAGAAACTCCTTTACGTTGAGGAGTATTCTAAAATACGGGCCATAAAGTCTCAAAAACATTTTTTTAAGGGGTATATGATCCCCTCTGAAGCATATTCTGCACCCCAAAAATGCCCAAAATCATCATCGTTAATTTCTTGCAAAGAGGCTAAAATCAAACAACTTTGTTAGATATCTCGTCCACAAACTTTATGTGAAGTCTCCCTCTTGAGTGAAGTCTCCCAAAATTTTGAGGAGGGAGACATTATTTCTCCCTAATTTTAGACCCAAGTGTGAGCCCTGCTGTAGATTTATTTCCCCAATATTGCCGAGGAAGCCAATAATGCTGCATTTGCTGCTTGGCTTTCTTTCAACTCAGGAGGTGCCAGGATCAGCAACTCAGTCATATGACTCGGTACTCAAACAAGCCAGACAGACTGAGACAGCAGTTTCAAAATATTTGGAATCACGAGGGTGGCACTGGCGTCAATCAATCAATCATAAGGGTCTTGCTAACATGGAGACACAAACAAAACTTGCAGGCCTAATGCGTAAATCACCTGATTGGGATTAAGTCATGCCTCATGGTCACACTATTTAGATTATGACTTTAGGCCTACAATTTCATTCAACTTTATCGAGCATAGGTATGTTCCTTGTTTAGTTATGTATCACATTTCAAGCCTGAACTTCCTAAATCATACTACAGGCCAGTGATTCTGGTTTCACCTGAAGACACACAATTCAAGTCATGACTTTTTATTTGATTGACAGATCATGATGTAGAGATTAACAGACATTCTTTTCTGTAGAAATTGTGCTAATTCATTGACAACTGTTGACATCAGCAAAACAAACAGAAAATCGTGAAAATCTGAACAGGAAAAAGTTCACCGAGTCCAAACTGTTCAATACATCGGTCCATATTTGCAGAGACTGGAAGTCCAACATTAGACGGTGTTAGACCTACCGGTATTGATTGTCAGCTGAGCTAGTGTTTTCGCCATTCCATTATGACTACAGTAATACATGGTTGGAATGGGCCTGAGTTGATCATAATGAACCAGTGTGGTGCCTGCAACAGATGGTACTGTACACTGTACAGTACATGACTGGTCAGCCTGTATGTATGGAACCATGCATAGCTGGCCATGGTAGACATGCATTGCAGCTGAGCAGATGCACCTGACTCCTGTCAGTGTCAGAGTGGTGTAGTGCAAACGTATATTACCACACCTCTGAGATCCGGGTTCCATTCCAAATCAGGGGCATGATCCACGATTTCGGAAAAGAGGGGGCGCACTGTACTAGAAACATTGAAATCTGTGGTGAATTTCGATGATTTGCTCCAAATTTCAGAACTTCACAGTCGATCTTACAGATTTTGTTGGGCGAAAGGAGGGGAGGGCATGCGCCCCCCTTTGGTTCACGCCTGCCAATCTGACTCGGTACTCATGTGATAGAGAGGGTGACACTTGGCAGTGAAGGTTTCCTCTGGGGCTCCAGCAGAGAGTAGGCCTAGCTATACACAGTTGGCAACAGCTAAATATCTTGCTAATGCCCCATCACACTGAGCTTATAGTTCTCAGTACGTTTTTGAAAATGTGCCAAACGGGCTCAAACTGTGTGCTAATGGAGTGGACATAGTGGCAACTTTTTACAGTCCTTTTACGAACTTCGTGGACAGGCTCGGACGGGAAGGGTACTCCGGAACGTCGAGGGATTATTTGGCCAGCGTTACACATTCTAGCCCGTTTTACATTTTTTTAGGACAGGGCAGGACATTTTGAGAACTACTTCAGTGTGACAGTACCTGTAAGTAGCCTAGAGCAACAGGCCTACTGGGACAGTTTTCCAACAAAATGGCCCTGCCCTGACACCAACACAGCTTGCAAGCAAAAGAACCAAGGCAATCATTCAGATATGGAAGAAGTAACATCACCAATCCGTCTGCTATCCGTGCAGCAATAACATCAACAACCGGCACCACCCAACACCGACCGATACAAGAAATCAAACATGAATGACTAATTGACGGAATTAACAAGATACTGACTACAGGTGCGGACCGTCACCAGCGTTTTCAGATAAGACTCGGGAAATGGGCGAAACTTCTGCCGTGCCTTATGACTATAAGCCATCGTCTGATGCTAACGATCCCTCGGCGATTCTGCCAACATTCTCTATCCCTATATTGCCTTGTAGCGTGTATGCATCGTCCCGGATGGAGTGGAGAGCTATTACTGGTATTGATTCTCTTGTCACAGCTGAGGCAGGCTCAGTTGAGATGGACTGCTGCTGCTGCCATCTTGAGGCCAACACACACACTAATCAGAGTCCCCCATCAAGGGCCGTGTTCGACTGGAACTCTGGGGTCGAGTAAGAGTAGATTTTTCACGTGATCAAATTTGAAGTACCCATGTCGAGTAGGAGTTCTGCGCGAACTGCAAATCGAGTTCCTCGAGTTGTTGAAAGATGGCGTCTGCTAGTCATGTCAGAACCACATGATGACAACCACCCAATTTTTTGTACAAAAGATGATAAACATGCTAAACAGTTGTGAGGTTTGTTGGCCAAAAGAACTGATTTTTACATAATGTCCAGCGAATTCGCCGATTTTTTTGGTGTTCGTCGCCATGTTTTAAAATGTCACGTGATGGTTGAGTTGGGTCCTCATTCCATCGAGGGTTCAACCCGAGTGACGAATTAGGTCAAATATGACGTCAAAAGAGTAGCTACCCGAGGAATTTATCGAGTTCGGCTGCGACTCGACACGACCGAGTTGAACCTCGGGTTCCAGTCGAACTCGGCCAGAGAACACCTGGCCTGGATTAGGGTCAGGAACAAGTCAGGTAAAGAAGGTCATGGAACCAGTTCACCGCTTTCACAGCTCCCTTCAAACTCAGCCAGGGTGCCTTCGAACACACCATGGATGATCTACTTGAAAAGTGGCACAGGTTCTACATTTGTAATTACGCACAATCAATCTACCCACATTATTGCATGAGCATTTCCAATGTTTTGACCTGTAGCCATGAGCCTAACCAGGCACCATAGAACTGATCCTTTGAATGGTTTTCGTCCCTGCTGAGATGAGGTGTTTTATTGCAATAGGTTTTGGACGCATGCTGTTCTCTGGATCCGTGCCCAGAAAAATACAACTGTGAGAGTGTGTGCCAAGTGAAGTGTCAAAGAATAACACGGCATACACGAGAATTAGCATGATTAAGAAGATTGGCCGATTTCAGACTATTCATGTGCTAGATTTTGAGATGTACAGGGTATAGCAAATCGAGCGAATTATATGTATAGAGGTTCTTCACTGCCATCTTGGCTGTCAAAATGAAGCCATGGAGGTTGCCATATTGTTCTCGGTTCGAACATTCAGCGGCCCATACAGACCACTGGGAGCATACAACTCAACAAATCACTTTACCTCTCACAGTTTCTGAGCATACATGTAAGTTGTGGGTCTGGTGTGAAAAACGCGTTGAAAACAAAGCGAATCGTCCATATGGCTTGCTGAAGACAGTGGTAGAAAATGTCCGATCACTGCCGAAAATGTCAAAGCCACGTCAAAATCGCTGTGTTGATGCTGTGACGTTGCGTCATTTGACGGCCAAAATGGCGGACATTTTGAGCTGTGACGTCACGTGAAGAACCTCTATAGAGGACGCTTTACATGGCTCTTAGTCTTGCCGTCCTAACTGAGAGGTGTCCCGATGTTTAATATAGAGGAACTTCCTTCATCAGATACCTTGGCCCGGACACCTTCTTCTTGAGGACACGGCAGTCCAGGCCTAAATGGTCCATAGCAACTCTTTTCAGAAACACTAAACGAAGGTGCATTTTTCTCTAGTCTTTTTCAGCTTTGCCCCTAAGGCGTACTATAATTGGAACATCAAGTACTAGTAGACCCAACTGATGAGTTTAATTCTACATAAATCTGTTTTTTCTAGCCATGATTAACCCACAGGACATCTGGATAATGGATCCACAAAAAGGCAGCACCCAGCAGGTGTAGATACTACCTACACTGGGGTAACCCGTACTCTGGCAACGAGCCAGTAATCACAAACATGACATCAATGAGCAGTAGGCCTATACCACAACCGTGTCAAACCTTTTTCTCAAACACAAAGACACCGACAATTATCAGATATCTTCTACCAATTCAGAAACGTATTAAATTTTCACAATCCAATGATCACTATCATCTTGTTTCACGCTTGCGTCGACCATTTTTGACTGGAGCAGAAAGCGGAAAGTACCGTTGACGATCTGGTATCGTTTATGACGGAATCGGGACAGGGAACAGGGAAGTCAACACATGTAAGAAGGGATAGCGTGCCGTGTTTTCTAAGAGAGATTGCATTGTTAGAGAAACTAACTGTAGAACTGATAGACAACAAAAATATTGGTGGAACCAACGAAGAGTTGTTACATTTGGGGCTATATGCTGCTTGCCGCCCATAGCTTCTGAGGGCCCTGTCAATATGACAGACTGAGGGGGAGATATCACATCCATGGGAGGTCTAAAATACGACATAATCACACAACTTACCATTAATTTTTGGTGTCGGCCTCTTCATTTTTCCTTTCCTCTCATTCTCTGCCACGTCCTCATCAAAATGAACGTGGAATCCTGACCCCGTCAGTTGTTTCTGATGATAACGCTGCTGGCTTAGGATCTTGGCGAGTTTTGCATCTTGCTCTGTTTCATACTGAAATGACGGAATATGGACTTCATAATCAAACCATCTATCTTTAACATCAGATCTCACTTCTGAGGTTCTGGGGCCTGTTTCATAAAGTGACTTTACGCTAATGGTACCATTAACTCAATGCATTTTCCATTTGGTTAAAGGTACCATTAGCTTAAAGTCACTTTATGAAACAGGCCCCTGGTTTCTGCAGGTGAAACGACACTATTTTGAATACTAGAATTGAAATCGAACAGTGAACTCACCCTATCGCCTGTAAGAGGGCAGACGGAAGCGAGGTAGTGAATGAGCTGTAAGTGCTGTCCTGGACGGAAGTGCCGGCCCTTTCCCTGACTGTACAACCATTCGGCTTTTAAACTGGAAAGATAGGGAGAGAGAGAAATGTATGGCATACAACACAATATCAGATACACAGGGACTTCAGGCATGCATTGCAGGGGTGGTGGGCGTTTCGAGGTTACAAAAGATGAAAAGAAATTACTGTATACACAAATATTTTTGCGAATAAAAATTACCGATCCCGTAATACATCGTGGTTTGCACTGAATTACACCGCGACCATTGAAAATGCAGTGTTTTTGAAATCTTACATCGGATCCCAACCACGAATATTTATCCACGCAAAAAGGTACTTTCGGACCCAACCGCTAAATATTTTAGCCGCAAAAATACCTGCATACACGGTATTGCAAGGATCTCCTCAACAACTAAGCCATCCATTCGTGAGCTAATCAAATTGCAGGGGATGGGATTAACTAGGCCTATCTTAAAGCCCCACAGTATTGAATTTTACGATATTTTCAAAAAGTTAGGAGAGTGCACATAGAGGTCCCATAGCCTCGTGAAAGTCCCCAAAATGCTTGCCTGATACGCACTTCACAGAATCAAGGCCTAGTTTTCAGCACGCATTGGAAAACACTGCAGGGAGCGCTAATGTATTCTGACAGAGCGTAGTACATTTTACACTACGCTGACGTCGTGATGTGGTGCGAGAATCGCGGCGATGATTTGCGTTTTTCACATTCAATACAGTGGGGCTTTAAAGGGACTAGGAAAATTTTTCCAAGCTTCGGTTATTACAAAATGCTAGTCTTTCATGATAAATTCCCACCGTCAATTCACTTTTTCAATTAACTGTTAATTACTGGCACGCAGACAAATCAGTCATCACCACACCATGGAGTATTCACCACGTCACTGGGAACCTCTCGCTGTATGTTTTGTATGGAGCGAGCTTGTACTTTATTATGTTGATTTAAAAAATTTTCCTAGTCCCTTTAAAAGTTTTTGTTGTCGAAAATGAATCCATGTCAAAAGATTGTCAAGAAATCAAAGACTTTGGCCTAATCCTAATCAAATAGATCAAAAGAGACGACAAGGCATTAACCAGACTTTCTGTGATTGAATAACATGGTTGGTACCGGTATTACTCAATCGCAGTGTCTTTACAAAGTCCTGTATTGTGGTCAACCAAGCTGAAACTTGTCAAGCGCAGTCAAATGGTCGTCAGAAAAACACAGCCAAATATTTGGTTTGGATGTTTTTACAAATTGGGACATTTGTTTCCACTTTGTTCCTGTGTTTATTCCCTGAGAGAATGAGCTACTTGCCTGTAAATCACCTGAGTTCTAAGACCTATTCTACCGGTAATGGAACTCAAAACGACACCGGTTTCGTTTCAATTATGATACGACCATGGAAATCCTGTCAACTCTTCAGGCCTTCAGTGTTGGCACAGTGGAATGTTTGGTGCCTCAGCTGTCTGTGACTTCTGAGGGTCCACGTTCGACCCACTCTTCATGTGATAGAGAGGCAACTCTCTTTGACACTGGGCCTCAACTGCTAAATGTTCCTAAAATCTTGCCTTGTACCCAAATTTGGTTGGATTCACTTCAAACCAAGCGAATAGAAACTTTCTGAAGTCGCCCCAAGAAATATGTTGCAACTGGTCGTGTACCCACCTTTCTTTTTCTGTCAAGATGTACCCGTCCAGAATCCTGAGGTTAAGGCACCAATTTACGACGAAAGGACGATAGTCAAAGCCACTGGAGGTCAGTCAAGGAATGAAACATATTCAGGCCATGACTAATGCTGTATGTTCTGCCTCCTACAGTGAGGTACATGAGGCCTCCACACACTTGTGCGTTTCACACTGCCTTCATGTGTAAATTCTTTGTTATTTTTTGGGTGCGGTACCTCCATACAATGGGCGCATCTGAAAATAGCACCACAAGTCGGACAAGTATTTTGTATTTGTATTCAATTTTTTCCGTCAGGGCCGAAGCTGTAGCATTATTGGCCCTGGTAAGTACGGAGAAGGCCATCACAAACTACTCACGTCCCTCACTTGGATGGGGTCTTTTACTTGCCCTTGCAAAGACACAAGGTGCAAGGCACCACGGCTTACTGTCCCATGCGACGGACTGAAGAGCTGGGAATGAAATCCAATATGGCCCAGGCTGGATTCAAATCCGGGACCTGCCACTTGCTAAGCGGACGTGATAACCACTAGGCTATCAGGCTCCTCAGTCGGACAAGTGTGTGGAGAAATCAAGAAGTAACCAAGATGAGTATTCTGACACCTTTGAAACCATAACGACAAGGCCTGTAGATTACAATCTCACTATTCATGGGTCCTAAGTGTTATGATGAATGGCGTGTCTCATTCTACGAAGGAGATGCACACATAGAAAGGATACGGTATGCTGGACGTCAAGATGACACATGGATTGTTCATGATGGACAGTTGTTCAAGGGTTGGAAGGAAACTCAGATTCATCACCTGCAAAATGGAGTGAGAGACGGTGAAGACCATTCTGCATAATGCATCGTACGAAATTGGCTAACCTCACCTACACTCTGCAGCAAGCAGCCAGATTCCGCGTTCAACGCTTTGGGATTTTCTCATGCGCCCAATCAGAAGCCTCGTTTCTTTTGCGATAATTTATTCATATGCCCTCTTTCGGCAGTTGTGGAAGTCGTTGTTCACCGAAGAAAAAATATTACCGGTAATGATGTCATTTTATCAAATTTTGATTGGTCAATGTCATTACCGGAAACAGGTGGGTGTTGGATGTCAACAACAACATACCCGAGCTGCCAATGCAAGCTTTGCCGTGATTGGTTGCTATTTTTGGGACCGGGAAATCATTTTTTTGCACACGGCACGTTGAACATGGAATGTGGTTTGCTTGCGTGAAGGTCAAAGGAGAAGCCGAGTCTTTAGCTAACTCAGTGAAGATGGTGAAGACAGACTGTCTGGCCCATTGAATGGTTGGCGACATGCACACATTTGTGGGTGGGGGCAAATATTCCAAGCATCTCCTATGGGAGATGGTATTCTGGATGAGCAGGACTCGGTATAAGAAGTTCGACAGTAAGTTGTATCGGTACTCAAAGGGTTCCTGTAAGACTATTAAGAGGGTCAAAGACGCCCTGTACGGGTCTGCCCCTATCTTACCTCATTGAGATCAGTCAGTTTATTCTCGGCCAGTGACAGTATAGTCACAGATGTCGGTAGCAGCGTGTTCATGTTCTTCAAGGATGAGATGGCGTTACCGTGCAGCAGCAGAGTCTGTGGGGATAAACAGTTACCACGGTTATGACCGCATCTCTGATAAGATCAATGAGGGGGGAGGGAATAGTGGGAACATCCCTTACAGGGGAAGGGACGAAGTAGAGCTTGGTTAAGAAACATGACTTTACAGTTTGTGTGTTTGCAATTTTTTCCAAGACTGACGAACGATTGCCCCAAACTTGATATGCACATGCAGATGGACCTCGGAAGTGTCCTTACGAAGCCTGAATTTTGATACGACTTATAGTTTTCGAAGTATCAAGAATTAACGAAAAAAAATGCTGTTTATGCCTTCTGACATCACGACGTCAAGATTTGCGTCGCATCATCCATGATGTCAGCGACGTCATTTGATGTCCCCCAAGCACTCCTAATGATGTGACGTCACTGAAAGGGTATTGCCTAGTGTACTAAAATACAAGTTGGGAAATCTCTATGCCATGATTTTTTTTGTTTTATGATGCAACACATCATATTTAGGCCTAACTAATCACCGGGCACGAGGCAAAACAAAGCAACGTGAAATTTCATGTTTATACTTGAAAAAAATCTTCTGGAATATTGCCCACACATTATACCACACAAATTTCTTTTTCTAATCCCCACGCTAATAACTGTTATAATTGTGTGTCATTTTTCAACATGTTCGTGTGAAATACTCGGTCAATATGAACCAGAATAACAAACAGTAAACTGAGTTGGAAAGATTTCATATTTATTCTGACAACACAGGCCTGGAACTGGTCTAGACACTCTTGGGCTGTTACTGTAAAGCAAGATAATTTCGCGGCTGGAAATGTTCGCGAATCAAGAATTATAGACGTATTCGCGGCAGGATATTTTCGCGCGTCTCTGCCATTTTTTCAGTTTTTTTTCATGGACCATATCTATCACTTGCGTGTACGTATTTATATTAGCGACAGGAAATTTTCACGACTCACACACTCTTGCGAAATTCGCGAAAATTTCCTACACACGAAATTTTCCTGCTTTACAGTATATTGATAAACATGTCCACCAATTAATACATACTGGCCAAGGCCACAGGATAATATGTAACTTCTTTATTTGTAAATTTCAATGTTTCTTGAGTGGTTTCCGGGGCACAAAGATAAGAAATTGAGGGGCAAAACTAGACGACCAAGGGCACTGAAAACCCTTGGGACAGAAGTTAATTGGGAAGGTGGAATAACTCCTTCTCACTTGGGCGACTGCAGAGGTCTCACACACACACACACACACACACACACACACACACAAAATAAAACGTGACAATGGTACATGAAAATGATGACACAAAGCCTAAGTCGAAGGGAAAACATCAGGATGAGAGTAGGGCCAAATATTAAAGGATTTTATTTGGACACAAGAAAACATTTAAGCCAAGGCATGAATGGAACAAGGAATGAACTAACACAAACACAGAGAGCCTGCATTTTTTTCAAAACCAGAGGTATTTATTGACATTCTCTTTGAAGTCTTTACAATGATATGGGTATTTGTTGACAAGGGTAACCATAAGCTCCAATCGTGTTAGTCAAGTACAGGGAAGCAAACCAACATCAGAAGATGGCCGCATCCCTGCTACTAGCACTCACCTTGAGATTTTTGAGCGAGGTCATATCAGCGATGGTGGTGATGCTGTTGTCGGAGACATCGAGATGGCGGAGGGCGACGTTATGTTGGACTTGTTCAAGCACCTTGATGGAGTTACCAGTCAGATTGAGCCAGACTAACTTTGAAAGAGATTTCAGACCTGGAGAAGAAAACAACGGCAATCATGATTGTGACATGTCAGAGATGGCCACGGTGCTAGACACAGTTTGTCAGAGATGGCCACGGTGCTGGTCAGTGCTGGGCGAGATTTGAACCCACTCCCTCTCAGTCATATGACCCATCACCACAAAAGGAGTACTTAAAGCCCCAGTATTCAATTTGAAAACACGAATCATCGCCGCGATTCTTGACGGCAGTGTAGTGTAAAATGCACTATGCTCTATCTGAATACATTGGAGCTCTCCCTGCAGTTTTTTCAATGTATGCTGAAAACTAGGCCTTGATTCTCTGAAGTACGTACCAGGCAAGCATTTTGGGGACCTTCATGAGATATGAGACCTCTATGTGCACTCTCCTAACATTTTCAAAATATCGTAATATTCAATACAGTGGGGTTTTAAGTTGCTCTGAAGTTGGCAGGTTGTGACCAATGTTTTGTCAATTTCATTAGGCCTAGGTGTATTGTCTGTTTTTTGTAAAATCTGAGTGATTATTATTTAAAAAATTAAATTTCTTCCTTTATCTCCTGGAGTTATTTTGGTTCATCCTGGTTCATATCTTGTGCGACTATACCTCATTTGATGTGACGGGTCACATGTGTGGCGGTCTAGGAAAACCCGGCGGATGTCGCATTTGAGGATGTGTTTATGGCCTTGCTGAACCCGCACATTTCAATAGCTGACATGCACTACGTAACAGGTAAATTAAACAGTAGCTAGGCCTAGTAGATCAATGCACAGGCAATCTGACAGCCCTTGTTGATCATTCAGCGACATCCGCCGGGTTTTCCTAGACCGCCACACATATGACCAGTGGTGCCCACGCCAGCAGTGCAAGGTTGCCACTCAGATAATCAGACAGAACGAAAAGTACATGTACTTTGAGATCGACGTATTCATAGAGTTTCCCACGTCTATGACGTCTACAGGTGACTTCACATCACGCTCTGGCTCACAATGTCACATTTACACACAAAAGAAACTCATTATTCCGGGTTCTATTTCAGGAATAATTAATTTCGCTGTGATTTCACTAACTTCGGTATTTTTTCCCACAAAAGCATCGCTTGATTTCATCTTGTCAAATAACGATAACTAAAAGTCCATCATGATTTAGTCACTGTAGGACACCAGAAACTCGTCAAATTCATTTGTGTGAGGCATTCACTGTCATTAACAGAACCAGCAGGACCAAATAGCGGTAATTTTCCCTCAAATTGTCCCAACTAACCAGCTGTTGAGAAAATCATGATAACATTTTGAAATCTTTCGTGGAAGTGACTGTAATTTTATCCTTGGTAGGCCTACCAACACTGGCTAGAAATCACAAATATCAAGAAGTCAACTTCCAGAATCTTGCGAATTTTCAAAAATTTGCAAGATTCTGGATATTTATCATTTTGTGTGTCAATTTTTGTGCTTTCTCATTCTCTGGCTAGAAATCACAAGTAAGAAGATTGATCACCCAACTCATCAAGAGATCCCCGGGTCTTCCCATGATGTCTTGCACTCTTACACTCTCATTATTGTCCGTTAACCAGGACATTTTGTATTCAAACATTTATCACTCTAAATTGATCAAATACCCCTCTAATTTATCTCAACACGATCACAGCTATAGTTTTTTAACTCGTGAATGGGAGAGTCAACATGTGGTAAGCCAACCCTGAAGATCCAAGGAATGTGTACCGCCTTCCTACCATGTTATAATGATTTTTCCTTTCACATATCCCAAGACTTGCACTTATTTCTGGTTCAGAAAAAACAACTCAACAAATTCAGTCTTCAATTGGTACCGGTAATTTCTCTCCCCTGTAATCAATGGGTCGTATTCATAAAGCAGTTCTGTCGTTAGAACCGTCTTAGGCTGGTTCCAAGTGTGGTCAACCACTGCACTTGGAACCGGCCTCAGACGGTTCTAACGATAGAACCGCTTTATGAATATGACCCAAATGTGTTTTTGGTAGAGAGGTTCCACTGTACTCAGAGCAAGAAAAGCTAGGTTCCATTTCATCATTCCCTGACATGTAAACTGTGTCCTTGTGGCCCGCACTTACCTTCGATTGTCACTATGTTATTATTGGGCAAGTTGAGGACCGTGAGATTGACCAGTTTGGCGACGCCAATCATCCGAATGATTCGGTTCTCAGCAACAGACAGCTGGAAAGATAATGTCAGAAGATACAGAGTATGCACGCGTGGATCCAGCATTTTTGGCAGAGGGGGGTCAGGGCCGCCGAGGGCAGTTGTTGCAGGCGAGCGCCGTCGAGGGGGGTGTCTGGGGTACCTCCCTGAGAAAATTTTGAAATCTAGAAAGCCGTAGACGCGATTTCCTGGCATCCCAGTATCAAAACAGAAGCTTAGATTCTTGCGTTTTTTTGCTTTTGTCGCAAATATTAAATTGAAGAAACAAACAACTGGTGGTGGCGAGCGGGGGGTCATAAACCCCCAACCCCCCTCTGAATCCGCGCCTGGTATATGTTGGTGTCATATTCTTCAAGCTCGAAGTTTTTCAATGATTGCCAAAGTGCTGGCAGGGAAAGGGTTTAACAGCTTGCTTGCAGAGTCCTTATCTGAACTTTGCAAAGCATGATGGGCCTTGCTCGACGAGGCGATGTTTCATTATTGATCAGGTGAGGTTCGAGCACGAAACTCAAGAAAACTGTACATGATTTGCAAGTGGATGTTCAACACGGGCCAAGGCTCAGTAAATATTGGCAAACGTGTGAAAGACTGATCTTTCATTTACACATATATTTTCGACAAACTTTTGCCACTTGAGAGAAGAGAAAGCAAACACTGGACGATGTCGGGACAAACACGACCAATGATGGATCATCTTACAGTCAGAGGAAAGCCTAGACGCCCAAGAACATGAAGAATATGTCCCATGGGATTGTCTATCTTAATATTAGGACAAGTGGTGATTGAAAAAGTTTCCTTCTTGGGTTGGGCCACATGTACTTCAGGATAATCCTGACACATTTTGCTTCGCAAACTGTGGCATAAGCCGCGTTTACACTGCCAAAAATCAAGTGAACTCGGTCCGGACCGAGTTCGGTTCGGCAAAATGAAATGGCCAGGGCCATTGTGCTCACCTCAGTGACAGAGTATGAAGTGTGAGTAGCCTGGTGATACACTGAATGGTGAAGGATTAGTGCAGAAACATCGTAACATTTACTACCGATGAGATATGGCCAAAGTAAATTTTTCAAGATGGCCGCCTGGCAGCCATGTTGGAAGTCCAATAACCGAAATTTGGCATATAAGTAGACGGTACCAACACACATATTTAGGCACGGTTAAAGCATCCTAGCTCCCACTATTTATGAGGTGTGGGTCAAAGTCCATTTTTCAAGATGGCTCCCTGGCGGCCATATTTGACGTCGAATCTGACTGAAATTTACCATATATTTATACGGTACCTAGATACATATTTTGGCAACGTTAAAACATCCTACCTACTCCTATTTATAAAATGTGGGTCAAAGTCCATTTTTCAAGATGGCTTCCTGGCGGCCATATTTGAAGTCCGATCGGGTTGAAATTTGGTGCATTCGTGCAGGGTGCCTAGATATATCTTCACACCAAATCACAACACTCTATGTCAAATAGCAATGAAATGTGCCACCAAACAGTGAATTTTGAACTTTGACCTCTGTGACCTTGAAAAGTAGGTCAAATCAAAAACCCGGGATTTATGTGATGAAGTCTCATCAGAGGAACCCACCATAAAAGTTTCGTGGTTCTAGCTAACCGCGTTCAGGAGATATGGCCGAAAGAAGGTTTTCACAAAGCGCCCCCTACAGGCCAGAGTGTACAAGCAGCAGCGCTAAGTTTCGGTCCAGAGATAGTTTTTATCATAGGGTACCTGTACACCAAATTTCAAGTTTGTAACCCAAGCGGTTTAGAAACGTGCCACCCCTGTTAACGACGACGGACGACACACCATGGGAGAAGCTCACCTCACAGAGGTGAGCTAAAAAGTGGCAGTGTAAACCTGCCAAGCGGACCCGGTCCGGACCAGAAGTGAACCGTACCGAGACCCCCAGAAGGTGGTGGTCTAGGTCCGGACCGAGTACGGTACCCCGACCAAATGTGCAGTGTAAACGTGACGCACGGCGAACTGGACCGAGTCCACTTCCCTGAGACGGTATTGAGCATGCGCGCAGTTCGTCCTTGCGTCACTTGGGTTCACTCGTGTGAATACCCGATGTGCATTCTGCGCGAGTTTCTTACCTCCACTCAATGGAGAGCGGCGCTTCAGGTGCGTGACGCGGTGACTCATCGCTGCAGTCTAAACGGTACAAATGAAGTGGACCTGGTCCGGTCCGAGTTCGGTTCACTTCAAGTGGACCGAAATGTTTGGCAGTGTAAACGCGGCTATAGAAGTCACTACAGTTTGTGACGACTGCCCTCCTAGCGAGTGCAACTGACGACAGTTTTGGCAACTATCCTACGTTTTGACCATTATATATACCGTCTTCTCTGCCAACACAATTATAAGAGGAGTGGCAAGTGCGTGTTTATTTTCACAGGCTTATTCTAAGTGCTAGAAATCCCCTAAAAGACCATTAGTGATGTCCTCAACATGGAGATTTTCTGCAAGATCTTACACAGACTTAGAGCATGGGACACTGAAAGTGACAGAACAGTCCTTGGATATTGGGCCAATTTTGGTTTTCCAGTGGCAGGGTTCTCCACTAGACTAGTGTAACAGAATGGGCACAGCGCCCATTCTAAAATGCAGGATTGACCTCAGCACCCGGTTTAAAAATCCGCCGCCCGGTGTAAAAAAATTTCCGCCTGGTCAAAATTATTCACTTTAAATGACACTGAGGTTTTCAAGCACCGATAGGAGCTAGTGTTCCGAAATGCCGGGAAATCGCATTTCAGGGCTTCTACATGTAGATTGCAAATTTTTCTTGGGGAGGCCTCCGGACCCCCTGACAATGCCTGAGGACGTGCGTGCGGCAGCGGCTTCTGATATCAGTAACCGTGTGACGTCGCCATCGCCCGGTCTGTTTCAAACCCTGTGGAGAACCCTGCAGTGGCTGTGGAAATGACCACATACTGCATCAGGCAAGATGGTAGTATTTCGGTCTCAGATTCACGATACCCACCTGCTGTAACTCTGGGTATCCTTCCAGATTCTCGATCTTTGAGATGGCATTCTTGTTGTAGATAACAGTTGTTGGGTTCACCCCTGAGACGGGCTCGATCCTCTTGAGGCCCTGCCCGGTGAAGTTCAGGATTCCTTCATCCTGCTCTGGAAGTAGAAAAGCCAGGGTACCGGTATCAATTGAAGGAGTTTGAAACATGTCGTGATGGGAGAGTAGATACAAGGCACAGACCAAAAAATTTTCCACAATATTGCACAATAAGATTCAGAAATTGGGCAATCTAAGAAGTGGGAATTTTTGTGATATGAAAAAGAAGAAGTGTATTGACTTTGATCTCCAAACAATGCTTAGGGGATTTCTCTCTTTCATTTTGTCATGTTTGTGACACACTTGGACTGACCATCACTGCTTGCCGGCAGAGGAGGGGTTAAATGACTCGCTGGCCCAACAGGCCTAAACAGAGTCACAGGATAATGAAGTCCTCTATGCCCCCCAAAAAGGTGCATAGACACATAGAGAATATCAGTATTTTTCACGTTACTTTGAATCAAAGAAACAACATATCCACTTGGTTTTATGTGTGAATGATTAACCAAGCTGGGTCACGCAAGAACAAGTCCACACAGATGATAGGACAAATTTTGTAGGAGCCTCAACAAAAACACATCTCTTTTCATCGTGATCTGTCAATCAAATTGGACAAATGACAGTCTGATGTCATGAATAGCCCAGGATTAGTGCTGTTTTATGATCCAATTACGCTGTTCTTTCTGCCTTAACATCTCAGTAGATGCACATGATGGGGTCTTGCCGTGACAGGTTCTTATCTTAGTTTTCATCAATGAAATGTTGAAGACAACCACACCTATCACCTGAACAGGTATGGAGGCTGAACCTTCCACTCCATCCAGGACAAAATAAAATGTGCAGTGTTTCTGCCAGGAATTTTTTAAAGGGGGGGGGGCAAGGAGAAAATTTGACGGAATTCTTGGTCAAAAACACAAATTTTGACAAATTTTGACTTTTTAAGGAGGGGACAATACCCCCTGTACCCCCCTCTGGTGGAAACACTAAATGGGGCAACATAAACCATGAATATTTGGATGACAAATATGTCAAATTAGCAAATTTGCCACTTCATTCTCTATTTCTATTCAAGTACCAGTGCAGTGAAGTTCAGGATTCCTTCGTCCTTCAGTCTTTTCTAGAGTTTCAGATTGTAAAGTTCCACTTGAAAAAGACCCCGGTTGGGGTCGAAAATTCGTGAATTCTGGAGATTGACTTCTTGCTTATTATCATTTTGTGTGTCAATTTTGTGCTATTCTGTATCTTGGGTTCTATTCAAGTACCGGTATCAAAATGTTTTGGCAAATTTTGTCATTCGATTGCACCAGTGAAGAACATACCCAATACTTACGATACATTATGCCAAGTAAATCCACTGAACTCCAATGCTAAAACTCAAGAGTCCTATTCAGAATCAAATAATGTCCCACTACAATCCTTTTTAAATTATTTTATGATTGCACAGAACACTCCATTCACGCAACATCGACCTCAGTAACCTTAGACAGAATCTACCCAGTTGTCATGGTCTGACTGTCTCGTTCCTTGAACTGTCAGTAGTCAAAGTGTTCTGATCACTCATTTCACCTTGGTAGACCATCCATGTCTGAGCCAAAGGTAAAACCCAGTGTTATGAAGTGAGGCCTTAGTTGGCAACTCTCCAAGTCCAAGCCAGAGAATCACTCTAATCCGAAAAAGAAGAAGTCACAACTAACTAAGATATTGCGAGTTCGGTCTGCCG
>NMRB01004550.1:0-21017 GCA_002633025.1 Notospermus geniculatus
ATTTGCATCTTGGCCAGGATAATCTTTTGAATCTATCATTAGCATTCTTTCCATTTATATTACGTAAATCTATGAAACTAGTACCTTGGAAAATAGGGAAATGAAGCGAATTGGAACTGAATGTCTATGTCTTATGAAACGGGCCAAGTCAGTTATGGCACATTAAGCTCGGGTACGCGCGTGATGGAAATCTTCCTCTTCCATCCAGAACCACTCAATTCCCTAATACTCAGATCGGACCGAAATTGGGTGTCATAGGTCATTTGTCCTAGGGGTATATGTGTACCCAGTTTCAGATCAATAGCCCCAGCGGTTACAAAACGTGCCCTGCTAACGGACGACGACGACGACGGACACCGCGTGATGGCTATAGCTCACGAGTGAGCTAATAAATCGCGTCCTTGCGCATGTCCGCGGAGACTTGCCTGCCCAGATATTGCGAGATACTTATGATGGCCGCACTGATGAAGCACTTCATCGCAGAATATGAGATTTTGTGGGGAGGAAATTAATTGAGTAAAATTTTGAAACTTTCTTAATATTGCAACTTTTGTTTCAAGAGTATCGATTTTTGCCAAGTTACATGATTGTCGATCCAAAACAAACATCATTTCTTAATTTGTCACACGGGGGCGCGCAAAGCATGACGGTTGATGCCTGTCGGCAAGACTATTTGCCTTCCCTATGCAGTAATGGGGTCTCAAACGAATGGTTTCGCCCACTTTGTTGGTCATTCAGGGGCGATCGCCTGGACAGCCAATCGTGTGGAAAAGGGGCGAGTAATTTATTATAAGTCACCGTTACGTCCGTTCCGTCGGTTAGCTGCAAGATACCTAGTACTACGACGTTCAGATAGTAAACAGTGGTTTCGAAGAAACGACACACTTGCACCGTTACATGTAGATGATGTGTGTTTTTTTTAAATGCTGACACCCTTGGATATCTTTCAAATCACAATTGACAACGAAGATTTAGAACTCTTTTACATCTTGACTCAAGAACAACCAGTCCCAATGGGTGTCACTTAACTGTGGCCATAGTTTGAACTTACCAAACTTACAGACGACCACTGTATGTTTGAATCGCCTAGATTTCTCAAGAATGATGAACTATGGCTGTCTAATCGACACGGACATCCTGAGAAATTAGCTGTCTTAGGCGAAGGGTCGGTAGGCAGGGGTTTAGAAGCACTGTGAACCCCTCCGCAAATTTGTCTATCAAATTGGATGACGTAGTCAAGGGCAAGGGCAAAATTAACCATCAAAATTCATTGAACAAAATGAAGTGTCCAATATCAAGTGAATCAGTAGAACTCAAATTATTCCGACAAATACCAACTGCTCTTAATATTCGAAATTATTTGGTGCTTTCGGCCTATATGGCTATCCGTTTCTCCCTTACAATAGGTAGTTTTAGCAAGCTTACGTTTTACATTTACGATTACGATTTAACGACGTCATGACGTCATTACAGAGTGACGTGACGCCTTGTGACGCGATGGTGCGTCATCTGACGTAAAAGGCTTTCCGCGTATGATAAAATGTTGTCGATGTATCCCATATTTGTCCGGCTCTCAAAGACACATAGGTCCACCATTTTATTTGTAATCTTCCCTACAACTTGGACATTTGCCCATTATTAGGTGTGTCAAATTGAACGCGATTGATATGATTACAAACGTGAAAGATTTGGCGTTGATTAAATCGTAAGTTTTTTACGTGTAGCAAGCGACTTGCGCGTAAAAATCTCCCGCATAGCCGACGTCATGACGTTTTCAAATCGTAATCGTAAATGTAAAACGTAAGCTTGCTAAAACTACCTAATAGTTTTAGCACGCTTACGTTTTACATTTACGATTACGATTTAGCGACGTCATGACGTCATTACAGAGTGACGTGACGCCTTGTGACGCGATGGCGCCATCACCTGACGTAAGGCTTTCCGTGTATGGTAAAATGTTGTCGATGTATCCCATGTTTGTCCGGCTCTCAAAGACACATAGGTCCATCATTTTACTTGTAATCTTCACTACAACTTGGGACATATACCCATTATTATGTGAGTCAAGTTGAAAGCGATTTATTTGATTACAAACATGAAAGATTTGACGTTGATTAAATCGTAAGTTTCTTACGCGTAGCAAGCGATTTGCGCGTAAAAAACTCCCGCATAGCCGACGTCATGACGTTTTCAAATCGTAATCGTAAATGTAAAACGTAAGCTTGCTAAAACTACCTACTATCCGTGCAGACGACACGATTACGGCTAGCGGGGTGGCGTAAAACGTCATGAGTGCGCCAGAAATTATGACGTCATGGCCACTATCCGTAGTCGTCGCGCTAAGCCATGCGTGTCATCGAAACCTCCTTTATGCTAACTAGGAACACGGTCAGAGGAGGCACGGAACATCTGGGCGTGTACACTTATGACGCGGCAGAGTGCCCGTGTACACTTATGACGTGGCAGAGTGCCCGTTACGTTTGTGAATAATATGGAATATCATATGAGTTGGGTTTTTCAAAATTTTCAGCACGATTCCTTATTCGGCTCAAAGATTGACGATGATTCAATCGACAAAATTGACCTTGGTGACACCTTCGTGGAGCTCGTCATGTCAGACAGCATTCAAGAAAAGTTCCATAAACTGGACATTGAGGCAGAACTTCAGGTTAGTCTCTTGGCGGGTTTGGTGAAACTTAGTGGTTCAGGCCAGTACTTCAATGAGGAGAAGAAAAGTGCTAGAAGCCAGAGCATGAGTCTCATCTACAAAATAAGAACAGTCAATGAAGAGTTTCTGCTTCGCCAAAATAGAAACAAGATCGACACAAGTCTTTTGACTGGGGATGGAGATCTCCCTGCGACACATGTTGTGGTAGGGATCGATTGGGGTGCTGTTTGCTCAGTCACCTGCGAATGCGAAAATATCGAAGGAAATGATGAAACAACTGTCAAGGGGGCATTGAGCGCTGAGCTTCAAAAGCTCAAGGGACTTCTCGACGCAAAAGGGTCAGCCAGAGCTGACTATCAGGACAAGGATAAAGGATATGAAACCAAGTTTACATTCAAGTGTAAATCTGACGTTTCGTCCTTTGAAAATGACCTTCCCACTTCTTTCGAAGGTGCACTAGAGCTTGCAAAAAGTCTTCCAAAGCTTGTCGAGAAAACAAACGGTGGCAAAGGCGTACCTCTGCTGTATATGCTTATACCATTGGATTATGTTGTGAAGATTTGCAGGCTGCAAGTTACTTTGCACGTGCACTTTGCATCAATCAAAGAAGACACGATCAAAAGAAGTGTCCAAGTTCTACAGAAGATCACGGAGAAGAGCGTGCGTCTCTTTGATATCCAAAGAGATATCCATGCTTTCGGAGAGTACATTGAGGAGAAGACACTGGCCACCATTGATAAGTATGTCGAGGATATTACAGTGGACAAAGCGGGTTTCAAGGCCAAACTTCAAAACCTGGTCACGAAAATACGAGGAGAAGAAGAAGACGTCTCAGCTCTTGATGATTTCCTCACTGAGACAATCAGTGATTCATCCCCTCTAACAAAGTACGATGCCTATATTAGAGAGTTTGAGAAAGATTTCAACAAAGTCAACCTGATAAAGTCATGGAGGAGCAGAGGAATAGCCTATCTAAGCAAAAAAGATCAACTTGTCTATGACGACAAAACAACAGTGTACGTGTTTTACAAGCAAAAAGAAGATACAGCGACGACACTAGGTGAGAAAAACCAAGATTTCTTCCTACGTTGTCAAAAGACATACTCGAAAGAGTCCAGCATGGTCTTCAAAGTTGTGGACGAATCCATCAAACCAGACCTATGGAGAACGAGAAGGCATGGAAAGGGGGCAACCATACAGGTTTACAAAGACGGAAGAAGAACTTGCACTGATTATTTCCGGGAGGAGGGTAAAGACACAGAGATGTGTCTCGTTAAACATCATCGGACGGAATTCATCCGTTACCCACCTAGTGAGCGTGCCCATGTCAAGCTTCGATGTCCCAACTCAGTGGCAGGAAGTGGTGAATGTTCAGGTGATCCCATTACCTGGAAATGTGCCAAGTGCAAAGAAGTGCTTGAATACGGTTTGAAAACTTCGAAGTTCTACTGCAAGTGTGGCGAGTCGGAGCCTAAAGATTCGGTATTTCGGTGCAATGAGGAGGTGCATGGCATAGATTTCACAGCTTTTCCCAGTGACAGAATACATGTACTGCGAGATGATTTGAGCTTACTCCGGGCTATGCGCGAACAGAATATACTGATCTTAGGTGAAACTGGAGTGGGAAAATCAACATGGATCAATGGCATTGTCAACTACCTGTCTTTTGCTAATTTAGATGAGGCAAAAGACGCTGACGACTACCACGTCCTAATTCCCTCCCAGTTCGCCTTCACAAATGAAACAGGTAAATCTGTGGATATAAAGATCGGGAAGAGCAGTGATAATGAAATCTTACAAGCAGGACACTCTGCCACCCAGGAGACACGATCGTACGTTTTCCACGTGGGAGACCAGAAGATTCGTCTGATAGACACGCCTGGAATTGGTGACAGCAGAGGAATTGAACAAGATCGAAAGAACTTCGACAACATTCTTTCATATCTGAGCTACTACGACGAGATCCACGCTGTCTGCATACTACTCAAGCCAAACAACTCCAGATTGACTGCTATGTTTCGTTTTTGCATTCAAGAGTTATTGGCACGCCTACACATGTCCGCCAAACGTAATATCGTCTTCTGTTTCACCAATGCAAGGGGGACCTTCTACCGGCCAGGAGACACCTTGCCAGCATTAAACAAAATGTTGGATGATAAGGACATTGGAATAACTGCCAATCCTAATAACTACTACTGCTTTGACAACGAACCTTTTAGATTCTTGGCCTGTCTTCACAACGGTATCAAGTTCAGTCCTGACGACATAAAACAGTATGCAGCAAGCTGGGACAAGGCGGTGGAGGAGATAAATAGACTGTTCGGCCAAATCAGCAAGATGCCACCACACAAGGTGAGAAATACCATCAGCATGAATGAAGCACGAAGGGTTATTGTAGCTATGAGCAAGCCGATGGCAGAGGTTGCAAAAACTATTCAAGAAAATATACAAATTGCGGACAATGCAAAGGAACAGATTGATTTGCACAAGCGGGGCATGACTGACCTTGAGAAAAACTTGAAGTTCACTGGATTTGATTTGAAACGTGAAGAGCTTCCTTATCCTATGACCGTTTGCGCCCATTCCAACTGCATTGAACGAGTTGCCGTCGGGAAAGACAACATTCAGAAAATAAATTACAAACAAATCTGTCATGACCACTGTTACGTGTCTGGAATCCCTACAGAAACGACAAATGATTCACGAATGCAGAGTTGCCGGTGCATCAGCGGGACGACCTGCCGTCAGTGTGGTCATCACTACACATTACACATGCACTTGACCTACACCTTGGAGAAGGAATCAAGGGAATTCATATCCGACGAAATTCAGCAACAGATCATGGCCAAGAAAACACAAAAGGAGAAGAAAGAAGAATTCAAGAGATGTATTGACCAGGAGGTGAGTGAATTGCGGGGAGAAGAATCGAAGATTTTACAAGTGAGTGCAAAGTATGGGGCATTTTTGAAAGAAAATGCGATCATCCCCTATAATGACGCTGTTGGCGATTACCTGGACATGGTAATTAAACTGGAGGAAGACAAAGCTGACATTTTACGTAACAAAACTCTGTTGAAGAGGTTGCAAGACCTTCGGGCTGAGTATGAGAAGGAGAAGATGATTTTGGATCAGGCCATTGCAGGCGGAGAAACTACTACTCCTGAACAAGTCATGCAGCTTCAGCAGCAGATCTTTCAACTGAAACAATTTGGGAAGACGTTGAAAGATATTTTCGATGGAATATCCATTTCAAACTCCTCCAGCAACATGTGCTTCCAAGAAACTGTGGCGCCTACATGTATAAACCAGCAATCTTCTAAATATGCCACCAGAAATCGCGGCAAACGCAAGGAAGGGTTTATCGCAGTGTTCAAGAGGAGATGGAACAATCTATTCCATTAACATATCAAAGCCACAAACAAATGGTATGAAACAGAGAGATCCACAAACACGATATTGAAAAGTTTGTCCTATTCTGCTTTCGATATTACAAGTCGAATTTTCACTTAAAATTGTTTTACACCACTTTTATTAACTCACCTCAGAAAGGTGAGCTTCTCTCATGACTTGTTGTCCGTCGTCGTTAGGGGCGGCATGTTTTTTAACCGCTTGGCTTAGAAACTTGTAACTTGGTGTTCCGGTACCTTATTGGTAAACACTATCTCCAGATTGAAACTCAGCGCTGCTGGTTGTACAATCTGGCCTGTAGGGGGCGCTTTGCAAAAAGCTTCTTTTGGCCATATCCCCTGAACGCTGATGGCTCGAACCATGAAACTATGGTGTCTTCCTCTGATCAGATCCATCATATAAATCCTGGCATGCCTGGGTTTTCGATTTGACCTAGTGTTCAGGGTCACAGAGGTCAAATTTCAAAACTTCACTGTTTGGTGGCATATTTCTGGCTATGTGACACACGGTGTTTTGATTTGGCGTGCAGATATATCTGGGCTCCAAATTTCGACCCAATCGGACTCAACATATGGCCACCGAGAAGCCTTGAAAAAAGAACTTCGACCCGTATCTCATAAATAGGAGCAGGTTGGATGTTATAACCTTGCCAAAACATGTAGGTACCCTCTAAAAGTATGGCAAATATCGGTTAGATTGCACGTCTAGTAGGCCCCTATCGCCGCCAGACAGCCTTTAAAATGGACTTCGAACCATACCTCATAAATAGTAGCAGCTGGGATGCCTTAACCTTGCCTAAATTTAATACGTATGTATCTTGGTACCCTCTACATGTACGTGTACAGTCATGGACATTAGTTTATCTACACCTGATACTTTGAATATTTCAAATACTACTGGGCCAATTTTAACACGGTTTGTTCCATATGAAAGTACATCTTGTTGGTCATATTTCTGCATCAAAATTTTGGAAATTTGGGAATATCGTAATTACGTAATAGCCCATCAGAAAAAAATCCTAAAAATCAACATTTTTGTTATGTAATTTTTTTGCGATTTTTGTTGCAGTTTTGATAGAGTGGAACTTTCTAAGGATCATGGACTTTGTTCCATCGAAATCTGTTGAGTGGTTGCTGAGATATTTGAGATTATCCAAATTTCGATAATTTGAGATTTTTCAAATTTTCACAAAATTTTGATATCAGTAGACAGAGCTCACCTAAAAACCAAGAAGTATGAAGTTTTGGAACGTTTAGGGGAAACTGGTTAGAACTTAAGCATGTTTTTCAAAATATCAATATTTTGATACTCTGAAAAATACGCTATATTTCTGCCCAGTTAAGGCAAAAAGTTCCAAAATTTTGTAAATCCACATTCTGACGTTAGCTTTATCTAATGGCATCAAAATATCCTATCAACACGAAAATCTCAAAATATCAAAATTTTGATAATCTCAAATATCTCAGCAACCACTCAACATATTTTGATGAAACAAAGACCAAAATCCTTAGAAAGTTCCACTCTATCACATCTGCAACGAAAATCACAAAAATATTACATAATAAGAAGTTTGATTTTAGTGTTTTTTTCTGATGACCTATTACACAATTACGATATTTTCGAAAATTTTGATGAAGAAATGTGACCAACAAGATGTACTTTCATATGCAACAAACCGTGTTTAAATTGGCCCAGTAGTTTTTCAAATATTCAAAGTATCAGGTGTAGATAAACTAATGTCCATGACTGTACATGTATGTCATACACAGGAACTACGCCTACATGTTGGAACTTTTGGTGTTAGGTGAGAAATTTACGATGTCCAATCAGTGTGACAAAATTTCTCTGTTGAGAATCGATTTCCAGGTTGTTTGGGGTATTTCTCCAGTGTTTGTATTAATTGTGTAAAATAAGTGTGTCAATATCTAGCTACAAGGTCTTTATTTAGTGAAAGACAGGCAAAATTAAGATTTATCCGAGACAGTTTGAGTTAGCCTAAGCTAATCTGGAAATATAGAATGCACTTTGTTTTTCACCATCTTATCGCTGATGTTCCGCAGGATGAATAGGATAAATAGACAAAAAGTTTCATATTGTATCGTCACTCTTTGGTATTCACTGTAATCAATTGGTCACCGTTTGGCTTACATAAGGAATTACAGGTTTGCATATTACATGTATAGTTTAGATCAGGAATTACACGATTACATATTACATGTATATAAACAAGCGTATGTCATACACAGGAACTACATGTTGGGACTATATGTGTTAGATGACAAATTTACAATGTCCAATTACTGTGAGAAAATTTCTTTGTTTAGAATAGATTTGACTAGGAAGGGGATTCCAGGTTGTTTGGGGTATTTCAAAACATCAGAGTTTTTACCCTTTTTTCTCCAGCATTTGTATTAATTGTGTAAAAGTGTATCAATATCTACATGTAGTTACAAGGTCTTTATTTTGTGAAAGACGTGCAAACGTAATATTTATCAGAAACAGTCTGGGTTAGCCTACGCTAATCTGGAAATATAGAATGCAATTTGTTTTTCACCATCTTATCGCTGATGTTCCGCTGGATGAATAGGATTAGACAAAAAGCTTCATATTGTATCGTCACTCTTTGGTATTCACTGTAATCAATTGGTGACCGTTTGGGTTACATAAGGAATTACAGTATTGTATATTACATGTATAGTTTAGATCAGGCATTACAGGATTACATATTACATGTCATACACAGGAATTACGTGTTGGAACTGTATAGCCGTGGTTACACCTATCCAAAATCCCCGTGCTTTTTGAGACACAGGGTTTTTCCGAACCAGAAAAAACACGGCGTTGACACAGCGAGCGGTTACACTACTAAAAGTGCGATTGGTAATAAGTTCCGTATCCCGGCGATAGGGGTACTGCATGTAGGCAACTCTCTCTCATCGAGTGGCTACTGGAGGCGTGAAATATCCTATAGGCCTACGCATTCGCATGACTCATCGATTTGCATCGCCGTCTGTCGCCGGGTGCTTGGAACTACAAATAAACATGGGGATTTCGCGGTTACACTACATAAAATCCCCGTGTCTAAATAGCCCCGGCGTTGCCCCTTCGAGCTCGCTGGGGCTAATAAGCACGGGGATTTCAGACACGGGTCTATTTAGACTCGGCGATTTATAGGTGTAACCGCAAAATCCCCGGGGAAAGCACGGAGATTTATGTAGTGTAACCACAGCTTATATGTTAGATGACAAATTTACAATGTCCAATCAGTGTGACAGAATTTCTTTGTTTAGAATAGATTTGAGGAGGGGGATTCCAGGTTGTTTGGGGTACATTTCAAAACATCAATGTTTTTACTCTTTTTTCCAGTGTTGTATTATTAATTATGTAAAAGTGTATCAATATCTAGCTACAAGGTCTTTATATTTAGTGAAAGACGTGCAAAAGTAAGATTTATCCGAAAGTGTTTGGGTTAGCCTATAGTATGCTATTAGAATGCAGTTTGTTTTTCCCCATCTTATCGCTGGTGTTCCGCTAGATGAATAGGATAAATAGACAAAAAGCTTGTATCGTCACTCTTTGGTATTCACTTAAATCAATTGGTGACCGTTTGGGTTACATACAGGATTGCATACATGTATTACATGTATACAGCTCTGGAAAGAATTATTAGACCACCTCTGGCGACTCACTCATTTTCCATTGGGTCCCGCAAACTCTCCCCTCATTCTGTATTATGTGCTGAATTATTGTGTTGGTTAATTCGCTCAAACTTCACCAAGACAATATCAAACATAGAAATTGACTTCCCATAATGAAGAAACAATGGAGCTGCAAGAAGGACCTTGTCAAAAGTTTTGACTAAATGGAAGGACCTGAATTGCATGCATTTTCTGTAGGCTGGGGTTTACCCGACGGTCGGTCCCGCAGGTAATGAATTTCGTCTTGCAGAAACGACGGTCGTTTCCGCAAGTAAATATTATGCTGTCTTGCAGACCCGACCGTCGTGTCCCCAGTACAGAGCTTTTCTTGCGGCCCCGACGGTCGTATCTGCAAGCCTAATTTAATATCTTCGAGCCCCGACCCGTCGTGGCTGCAAGCCCAAATTATCAGCTACGAGACCCGACCGTCGTTTTCCCAGTACAGAGCATTTCTTGCGACCCCGACTGTCGTATATATGCGTGCAGAATGATTTTTTTCTTCGTAGACCGTGATGTAAATTTTTCTGCGCCGTAACTTCAACAGTGCGCACTGCAACGGCCTAAAATGATAATCGGAATAGTCACTTTTAATTTTTTTCTTGACGGGGTCCATTGTCCCCATATTCTCCTTTTACAGTTAATGTTGACAGCTGCTTTCAGAGGTCTAGGGGCCTAAATTTTTTTCATCATTTCGGCTCAAGAATGCAAGGTTTTGTTCACCATTTTCTGACAGTCACGCGGGTCGATATTGATCAAATCGACAAGAAAAAATAAAACTACAAAAAAATTCATAGAATAAAGCTGACGGGATTCGAACCCGTGGTCTCCAGTTTGATAGCCACGCACGCCAACCACTAGGCTGCTGGGACCTATGCGTTCATTTGGGGGAATCATTAGAGTTTGCTGACTGAGAACTTCCGTCGGGTAGGCCTAGGCCTAAATCTCGTCGGCTCCCCAAGAATTTTCATAACTGGAGACACGACTGGTTGAAGTTTCAGTCGGGTCCGCAAGAAAATTTTATGAACTTGGGGAACCGACGGTCGGGTATATATCCACTGCGTCTAATCAAACCTAAATTATCTGAGCAGCATTTATAGCATCTTGCGGAGTTAATGCTTATAATTATTACTGTAGTCCTGTTTTTAAAAGGTAATAACTACACTCTAATAAAATGTGGCATAAAAAGATGAATACGAATTTTTGTGGAGCCTATTTAATGAGAAATAAGTAGAAATAACGAGGTGGTCTAATAATTTTTTCTAGAGCTGTAGTTTAGATCAGGAATTACAGGATTACGTATTACAAATTTACATTGTCCAATCAGTGTGAGAAAATTTCTTTGTTTAGAATAGATTTGACTAGGAAGGGGATTCCAGGTTGTTTGGGGTATTTCAAAACATCAGAGTTTTTACCCTTTTTCTCCAGCGTTTGTATTAATTGTGTAAAAGTGTATCAATATCTACATGTAGTTACAAGGTCTTTATTTTGTGAAAGACGTGCAAACGTACCGGTAATATTTATCCGAAACAGTTTGGGTTATAATTCCTCCAAGGGTTAGCCTACGCTAATCTGGGAATATCGTATATGCAATGAGGAACCCGCGTGCCGTTTATCCCGGCAGGTCGGCGCTGCGAGCAGTGTTGTATAATTAATTATGTAAAAGTGTATCAATATCTAGCTACAAGGTCTTTATATTTAGTGAAAGACATGCAAAAAAGTAAGATTTATCCGAAAGTGTTTGAGTTAGCCTACGCTAATCTGGAAATATAGAAAGCAATCACCATCTTATCGCTGATGTTCCGCTGGATGTATAGGATAAATAGACAAAAAGCTTCATATTGTATCGTCACTCTTTGGTATTCACTGTAATCAATTGGTGACCGTTTGGCTTACATAAGGAATTACAGGATTACATATTAGGCCTACATGTATATAAACAAGTGTATGTCATACACAGGAACTAGGCCTACATGTTGGGACTATATTTGTTGGATGACAAATTTACAATGGCCAATCAGTGTGAGAAAATTTCTTTGTTTAGAATAGATTTGACTATAGGAGGGGGATTCCAGGTTGTTTGGGGTATTTCAAAACATCAGGGTTTTTACCCTTTTTCTCCAGCGTTTGTATTAATTGTGTAAAAGTGAATCAATATCTACATCCATGTACCTACAAGGTCTTTATATTTTGTGAAAGACGTGCAAAAGTAAGATTTATCTGAAGCAGTTTGGGTTCACGGCATCTTACCGCTGATGTTCCGCTGATTGAATAGGATAAATAGACAAAAGGCTTCATATTGTGTCGTCAGTCTCTGGTAGATATACTGCAATAAATTGGTGACCGTTTAGTTTACACAAGGAATTACATGATTGCATATTACATGTCAATGTACATGTACATGTATAGTTTTGATCAGGAATTACAGGATTAATTACATTTATATAAACAAGTGTATGTCCAACACAGGAACTACATGTTGGAACTATATGTGTTAGATGACAAATTTTCTTTGTTTAGAATCGATTTGAGGAGGTGGTTCCAGGTTGTTGAGGAGCGGCGTGGTCTATAGAGGTTAGCAAGACGGACTCCTGATCGGGTTCGATTCCCAGTCCTGACCAAGAAAAAACACGCTCGTTTGTGACCTTGAGCAAGTCACTTTGCCTCACTTGCTTCACCCCACCCAGGTGTAAAAGGCTGGTAGTGATGGTCTATGTGAATGTTAGTCCAAGAGCGCTGAAATCGGCTTCTGGGACTGTAATACTCCCCATGGAGTGGAGAAAGAAAATTGGAATGAACAGACCTAAGCTGCTGGGGTAATAATGTAAAGCGCATTGAGCAGTTGAGTTCAACTGGAAATGCGCTACATAAGAACTCACATTATTATTATTATTATTTCAAAACATCAATATTTTTAGTCTTTTTCTCCAGTGTTTGTATTAATTGTGTAAAAGTGCATCAATATCTAGCGATAGTCTTTTTCTCCAGTGTTTGTATTAATTGTGTAAAAGTGTATCAATATCTAGCGATAGTCTTTTTCTCCAGTATTTGTATTAATTGTGTAAAAGTGTATCAATATCTAGCGATAGTCTTTTTCTCCAGTGTTTGTATTAATTGTGTAAAAGTATATCAATATCTAGCGATAGTCTTTTTCTCCAGTATTTGTATTAATTGTGTAAAAGTGTATCAATATCTAGCGATAGTCTTTTTCTGCAGTGTTTGTATTAATTGTGTAAAAGTGTATCAATATCTAGCTACAAAAGGTCTTTATATTTAGGCCTAGTGAAAGACATGCAAAAGTAAGATTTGTCTGAAAAAGTTTGGGTTAGCCTACGCTAATCTGGAAATATAGAATGCAATTTGTTTTTCACCATCTTATTGCTGATGTTCCGCTGGATGAATAGGATTAATAGACAAAAAAAGTTTCATATTGTATTGTCACTCTTTGGTATATTCACTATAATCAACTGTTACAATCGTCACTCTTTGGTATTCACTGTAATCAACTGCTGTTGCAAACTCGAAAAAAACTTATCTTTGACAAAGTGAATACCAGTAATCTTGTAAAAAAGTGTATGTTAATCGGGTGGGCCAAAAGGTCATACCCCTATTAAATACCATATATACTCAGAAAATCCTGCATGTATGGCTTTTATATTTTCTACCTCTTATCTTGTGGGATACTTGACATCCTTAGGTAATAAATTTAGCCCCATTAGTGCAATACCCTTAAATATGGCAGCAGATTCAAAATTAGTCTTGTGCCACCAGACTCTTGCAATTTCCAATAAATTTCCAATTTTAGAGTCTGGTCCATATGGTTACCGGTACTTTGACTTGTAATGTTGTAAAACCATCATGGCGGACAATCTACCTACAACTGATGACGTAGAACACAACTACACTGCACTTCATGCATGCATACATAATACATTGGTAGTGACTAGCCAATCAGCGAAGCTGACCTCATTTCGAATCATCGAAATGAGGTCAGTACAATGAGAACTGCGTTCCGTGCCAGACCCTCGGTCTGACGACCTCAGAGTATGACCGAGGGGCTGGTTGCGCGAGACTAATTCAAAATTGAAATATTCAAGGTACCCGGTAACAGGTGTAGATAAACTTATGTCAATGACTGTACATTATCATACCAAAGTACTAGTACCAATATGTGATGTTACCTGTACGTAGGCAACTTTATGGAGAAAGGATAGACGCCACCTCGCCAACAATAACATGGCGATGCTCCTTGACCAGTACGGCCAGATGATGTTTCTCCCAATCTCAACTGCAGCGATCTAAAACGTATTATAGTGTACCAGTAAGGAATCAAACACTTTTTTTTGTTTTTCATTAATGCTTTTATTAAAATGATGAAATAATTCATATATTGTATCCTATACACAACATGATAGATACAAAACAATCCCAGGAGAGTCTGATCATTGCATCATTTGTCTCAAACTGACGCTTTTTAGTCTCGTGTCCAGTTGAGGATGGAGAGTGTTTTTACACAGATACTGTTGACGGTAAAATTGAACCAGGAGAGAACATCAAACAACCACTCTTAATCTCCATTTCGCCTCTTCAGGCAGTATAACCTCGTACCCATGGGTTCAGATCTGTTTGTGTGTGCATAACTATGGAACACGTCCCATGCCCCGGGGACAAGGTTACACTGAATTCAACTTCATTGGAAGACAATTCTGAAGGTTCTGACATGAGGCATCTGATCCTCCCACAGCAGGGCTTTGGTCTCGTTCCCCTTCTGTTCATCCACTCACACAAACTCTGTGTGTGAGTGTCAGGGTTTCCGCCAGAAAAAAAAAGGGTATGGACCCCAAAAAATATTTTTGAAAAAAAAATGTTTTTTTTGAGATTTGAGAAAAAATTTTTTCAAAAAAAACATTTTTTTGAAATTTTTTTATTTTTATTTCTAAAAGGGTTTTAAACGATGTTTGGTGCCATTTTAGGCGTATTTTGAAGCATAAAATCCCCGCGCCTGTCATGTCGGTTGTTTGGTTTCGTCCGGCATGTCATGGAAAAATGGTTACCCAACATTTTTGAGGGTACGGATCCGTACCCTGGAAAAATTTAAGGGTACGGAATTTTACCCTCTGGCGGAAACCCTGAGTGTATGAAGCGGAACGAGACCGAAGCCCTGCTGTGGCAGGATGCTGATTTCAAGAACCTGCTTCAAAGTTCCCTCGAATTTCTTGGCATTCACTGGCACAGCTAAAATCAACAATCCTTCACACACCTGTAGAAAACCTTTCAGTCACATCTGAAAACTGACCAACGAACGGCAGTTCGTGGGAGAAATATACATTTCACACTTGTTTTCATATTTTTTGCAAAAAAATTACAAATACCACAATTTCAGCAGTTGTGTATTAAAACTAATACTAGCTAATACATCGACACATGAAATTCTGAAGGAGATTTACAATCTTGGAACGCAAAACACACAACCTGCACTGGAAATCATATTACTAATCTAATAATTTACAAACATGCATATACAAAGCTGGAGCTTTTTTCGAAAGCAGGGAAGCATGAATACTTCTAAAGTCACAAGAAATGAGACCATGTGACGTAAGTGCATTTGAGTGACAGAAACTGACAATCCAAAATGGCTTCCAGTTTCGTTGCATTGTACGTAACGAGCAGAGTTCTCACTTGTGACCAAGAAATTTCAGTGTAGAGAAAGTCTACTTTGCTAACAAAGACATGTTTACAAGAGAAAGACTTCTATCACACAAACCTTCAAGAAAAATTTTGTTTCCTCTCCCTCCACAGGGCAAGGCGTGTGCCCTCCCCTAGTCTTTCATTCTGATCATCCTTCCGAAGATTATCAAAATATGCCTTCTGTTCAGATGAATACTCAGCTTACTCTATGTTGGGCTCCATGTGTACTGAGTACACCATATGATGTGATGAGTTGCATCAAAAACAGATACATTTGTACATGTATCTATTTTTGGTTGCATTCATAAACGAGGATTACTGAATCAGGTTACTGAACTGAGTAGGCCTATCATTGAATGTGCAACCTGAATACACCAAGTCAAATTTAACTGAATTGCGTGTAACAAAGAACTTGGTGACATTAATTGTTTCGTACTGAGTACCACTGAGTACAGTTACACCAGTGTACTGAAACGAGTAATTTGAAAGTACACCGTAATGAGTATCACGATTTTTTTCTGAATTGAGTCCGTGGAATACGGTGTTGAACCAAGAAATCATTCAATGAGGAACTGGCGGAACTAATCCGTGACGTGGCGCTGACGAACAACTCGGTTAAAACTATGATGCCGAAAGTCAAGCCAATGTTATTTGCCTTTAATTCTGAAACTAAACCCTACTTCTGGCCCTAATATACCTGAAGTAGGCCATTGAATTTCGAATTTTACACGCTCATCATCAAGTATAGGACTGACTCAATGCATCTGATTGTTTTCAAACGAAAATTCAAGCGGGAACATGTTGAATTTCAATGATAAAATTTACTATTTTAGTATAAACAACAGACCGAAGAGCAACGTCATTGATTCTGAATGACGCATCGCACATAATGTCATGAACGATGCGCAACGTCACGCAACGCATGCGCTTATGTTAAAACCGAGTTGTTCCCCAGCGCCTCCTTTGGGCATGCCCGTTCCCCATTGCGCTGAACTAGTGAGCAACACAGAATTGAACAGAACTGAGTATCTCCAGGTCTAGTTTTGCGAAACGGAGTACATCTACCCAAGGCAAACGAGACCACGCCTCAGATGACATTAGAACAAAACAAGGCATCAGAGAAGCTGTGTCCCCCGCAGGTGTGCTATTTTTGATGCGGGGGCATATTGAAGTCACCAAGTATGTAGCTAGGCCTATCAACAATATGATTGATGTAGGCCTACTGTAGTTGTGCATGTGTGGGTGGCATGCAGATCAGTGTAGCTCCACGGCGGTGTGTGCGTCTGACATCGCTGGGCCTATTTTATGCCAGCACAGGGTATGTACAGACTGTAAAACAGTGCTGTGGAAGAGCAGAAAACAAACCCGGTGTGGAATGTCACCAAATGTTCTCCAAAGTACACCAGTTGTAACCAACTAAGTAGGCCTAGTGGCAGTTTTCCAATCCTGAAAGAGGTCAATAAATAGTTTGCAGCGAAGATTTCTGCACTTCACCCTAGAAAAGTGACTTTTATTCAGTTCAGAAGGTGCATGACGACGTGTGAGTGACTGCATGGACTGAGCATGCTGCATGATGTGAGACGACTGGTTTACGGCAAATCGCGACATTGCAATTTGGTTGTCGTTCTGTATTCGTAGGAAGTTAAAAGTATAAGAAAAACACTGGTAATGTTTTCATTTATTGTTCTGTTTACAGTTGAACTATTGATGCAGAGATTATATTTAATTAAGGTCACATTCTTTGCTAAATCGACGAACAAATCTGGAGCGTGACCTCGTTTCCAGGCGGCATGTTGTGTATGATGAGTACATTGCACGCTGTGTAAGTGGTAACCATATGTCGAGGTTGGTGTTGTGGACGACGGACGAGACCCGTTTGTAAGTCCCCTGCAGTCTGTCGACTGCGGGGGACAACAAGACAAGGAACTCAGTATAACTGTACAGCTTGGATGATCATTGTCATTCTCAAGAGGAAACTGGCCTCGAGGAGTCAAAGAACAACAACTTTGTCTCCCGAGAAATCATGAGAAAGAACTTGAAAGTATTGTGATAAAAGTGAAAACGGAGACTTTGGTTGCAAGTTGTGGAAATTAAACAACACTAAACCAAAGATCTCCAAACTGGAGATGAAAGGAACCATTTGGGTGGTACTGTAACTGAATGGCAGAGTTAAGCTGAAGACACATAGATGCTCCGGTGAGATGCATTCATTTCACCGCAGCGTTTTACCGGATCGAAACAAACAAGGAATACATTTGACATGACACATACATGCTGTTGCGGTGCGGTGCGGTGCGTTGCTATATTTCACCACCGCGTTCCACCGGACTTTCTGTCCGTTGAAATGCAGCGGTGTCGCAGGTGATCCCCATTGTTTTCCATTATTTTCTGACGTCATAATTGTGGGGAAACCCCATATTGCTTGAACGAACGTCGACGTTCAGTCAAATTTAACGCAGCAGTGAACCGCGTGTTTGTGTCATACCTGCCGCAACGGTACCGCATAATCGCACCGGATTACCGCAACGCAGGCATCGCACCCGCATGTATGTGTCTTTAGCTTTATAGCCTAGGTGAACGATCTGCAAGTGATTTTTGCCAGAAGCACAAATGAAGGGAGTAATACAACAAATGAAATCGACAGGGTAGAAGTTACCGCAGGCGGTTTGGCATGCCACCTGATGGAGTTCTCAGTACTACTGGGAGTTTTCGTACCCCAAGATCCTGGGCGGCGCTGCTGTCGTTGGCACTACATTACAGTAAACATTTGTGCATCATACTGCGGGTATGCTTGTGTAATAGCGTATATGCTTCGCCCACCAGGATGGTTGCCTAGGCTTTGCTATAAATTAACAATTTATTAAAATCAACAATATCTTCGAAATTATAGTAACACATAAATAAACTAATACATCTAAATAGGTACTAACCAATATATTAACTGGTTTACTTACAAACAAAACTATCAAGATTGTTTGGGGTTCAAAATTTACTCATGTCCTTCCATGAAGAGCAGTACAGAAAACCTAACCAACATATTTGATATTCCACATTATAAGGAATTGATCCTTTCCATAGTGTCAAGGGAATACTTTCGGTTACAGTACATTCTCTCTTGAGTTTGGAGTCGTCACAGTTTTCCTGGGAGCTGAGTCACCTCAGCTGCTCTGAGGCTGCAGGACGTCCTCATACTGCTTCCTGAAGCAGTCACCAACGGGGAAGAAGTCCCAGCATCTCTGTTGGTACAGCTCCCAAACATAGGTTTCCTGGAAATGGAAGTTAAACAACACTGTACCGTAACCTTGAATACATGATAAGCAGACATTTTGCTTTCAGAAACGGCCACCTGAGCTTATGATTTATGTGGAGAAGTGATACCCAGTCAATGCCTTGTCCACACTGGCAGAGAAAATTTTATTTAATAGCTAAGTCGTAGAATTCAAACCCAGTTCAGAGCATAAAGCTTCGTTCACCTGACACGTGGGAAGCGGAATGCAGATCGCAGAAACAGAACGCGGTATACGGAAAGCGGTAAATATTCCGCATGTTCCATTTATCTGCACGCGGTGTCACTTAGATTTTTGTAAGCATGACGCCAATTTTGTCCATCCCCACCCACTCACGGTGCTCTGTAGTGTGTGGATTTTTATTCCTGACGGAAAAATCGCTACACCGAGTGATCGGTCTATCCGCGTTCTGCTCATCCACATTCCACAAAACGCTTACTGCGTGCAGATAAATGGTGAATGGAAATGGCTTGGAGCGAACAGATGTCTATTCCGTGTTCCGTTTCCGCGATCTGCATTCCCTATGAAAGCAGACAGCCAGTCAACCTGTAAGTTTGGTTGAGGCCATTGTGGCTATGGTCCATGTTAGCTTAACACCATTTGTAAATGTGGCCCACTGTCATGTGACTGTCTTGAGAGGCACAGGGGCTCAAGATCAGTCATGGGTCCGACTTTGACCTTACCTGTCCAGTGTACTCTGTGTCTGGTTTGTTGATCAAGTGCATAAGGAAGAACCTGAAAAGAAGAGAAAGAATAGTTTTCCAAGCATTAACTTCTTAACATGCTTCCCCATGAAAATTGTTCAGCCACTTTCTCAGAAATAGTTAATTCACATCATGAATCTACATGTATATGGCAGCCATGCCAAATACGTCTGAGCATAATTTGTCTGTGTGCGGCTCGCTTAAGCAGGTGATCCACTGTTGCGATTTTGACTTGAGACGGGCTTGTGATCCCTTACGATCACCTTATAAGGACTTCCGATTGCCATATAAGGTGATGGTAAGGGATCGCAACCCCGTCTCAAGCCGAAATCGCAACAGTGGATCACCCGCTTCAAGGTTGCCAAATGCAAGACACATTTATAATACAGTCCCACCTCGTTGTTACGAACCCTTCAGGGTCCAAGGGTTAAGTTCGTACCAACGCGGAGTTCGTAATAGTGAGGATTTACATACATGTCATGAAATTTTGGGAGCCAGACGTTGGGTTCGTAACATCCGAGAGTTCGTAAAATCGAGGTTCGTAAAAGCGAGGGTGCAGTGTATTGTACTTACATGTAGTTTGCAAAGTTATGTTCATCCATTACATGTCTCTCAAAGCCGTGTGGCACTTTATCGAAGTAGTCCTTGCCGATACCACATATGAAGCATTTTGACTGAAATGATGGAAGAATAATTCAGAACATTCTGTATTACCCCATTCAAGCTCAGCCAATCACATTCAAGGATTCACTCTTGATGCATGATACTCCATGTTGCTCAACTTTGAGGTTCCATATCACCATTTGTTTTCCCATTGACTTGGTATTACCAAAACAAACATGACTACCGACTCAAGAATGGATGTGAATGCCCCCATACCTCCATGTCCTCTTTCACTTGCTCCAACTGGTCTCTCAATTCTCCAAAAGCGTCAATGATCAAACCTGAAGTAAGATGAAAAATAGTGCCAATGGCACTGTGCCCGCTTGGCTTTTTAGCACAGTGGTGGAAATCATAAGCCATATCAGAATCCCATACAAGCCATCTTTGACAATATCTGTGACCAAAGCATACATAGCAGATTTTGTGAATTTGGTTTTGGCCTCCTGGTGGCAAAGTCAAGAATTAGAGTTCACCAAAATTTCGTCAGGAAGTCACCACGACCTAGAGGTAAATACATACAAAGGTTCAATACAATAGCTCAAACGATTATCAAAATATAGCCCTTTTAAGTTTTTCACAAAACGCCCCCTACTTACCAAAATAGGAATCTCATCGCACCCAAAATCGAACTTGACCTAGATTTTTTGGTCATACACACCTGTATGCAATATGAAAATGATCCTTCAAAAACTAAGGCGCTATCCATCTGACAAGGAAAAATTTGATATTTTCATTTTGGCCCCCTAGTGGCAAAGTCAAGAATCAGATTGCGCCGAAACTTCGTGTGCAAGTCACCACAAACTAGAGGTTCATACATACAAAGTTTCATCGTGATAGCTCAAGCCATTCTCAAAATACAGGCCTTTGAATTTTTTCACAAAACGCCCCCTACTGGCCAAAGTAG
>NMRB01004551.1:9562-21451 GCA_002633025.1 Notospermus geniculatus
TTTTCTGCCTTTGTGGGAATGCAATTTGACGAGTGGAGTTCTCCTTTAAATACATGAAACATCGTCATGTGAGCTTTAACAACTACGTCACTTTCTAAATTTAGGATAGTTCGTCCACTTATTGCCAGGTGCCGCTAGTGTTTCGACTACCAGCGCCGCCGGTCGGATAATCATGGAACTAATCATAATACAAAATGGAGGCTGTACCTCGGATGCCTATGATCTGCTTCGATCTAAAATCAAGCCCCAAATCTGTCGAGTTTGGTCCAGTCCTGAAAAAGGTGCATACCAAGATGTGTTTTTGTATAAACTTCATTTCCAAGCCAATGATTCGCTTATTGAGCGCAAGGTTTTGCTCTTGAAGTGTCATTTATTACCAGGTTTTTTGACGTTTTGGGCTTTGCCGCATCGCATCTGCATTTCATGCATGCAATGCATTATGCAGTGCATCATATCATATGCATACAATGCGCACATGATGAAAGTCAAGTGCATGATGTGTGTGCTGGTGCTGTGACGTGTGGCGGTGCAGCATGTTAGGCCTAGGCCTAGTAGGGTAAGTTCGCCCGTTCTCGGCTACGTACCAATTCTCGGCCACCAACTTCGGACCGATATTTCGTCGAACATAGACACTTAACTTGCAACGGTAGCCAGGTACATGTAGCTGCATGTTAATATGAATAAAAACATACTTAAAGGCTTCTAACAGTCACTTTCGTGCGTACACAAGTTATTTTTATTTGTTTTTTCGGGGGATTTATGCGGGGTAGCCGAACAGCGTGTCCGACGTCTCAAGGAACATCAATTTAGCAACGACGATGTGCCCGCCATATATGGTAATTTAGGTCAATTTATGCGATGCTGCCCACGTTGCTACTTAGAATAAACCAATCTGATTGGCTTCAAGCCATAAAATATGTCGCATACATCCAAATAAGGCAAGGAAAACGGTTCTTCCGTGACTGATGGACAGGTACCTGTTGTCGGCCATGGAGTACCAATTCTCGGCTGGGGTAATCACCATTTCTCGGCTGGCCGAGAATTGGTAGGTCACCCTTTTCTCCAATGGTCAACACCAGTACCGTCGCTGACGCATCATTTTAGATGAATAAAAATTGAATTTCAAAGAATCTTGCAGTGTTTTATCAAGAAGAGCACAATTTGAGATGAAAAATACTGGACCGCAACCGAATTTCCTTCCTGGCCTCCGAAAACACGTGGTTATTTCCCAGTAATTGGAGTGAGGTGACGTGACCGGCATGCTCTGTTCCTATTGGCTGATCGGCTCCTGTCAATTATATTTGGTGGCCGAGAACTGGTATGTATCGGTGGCCGAGAATTGGAGTGGGTATGCCGAGAACCGGTATATTCAGGCGAACTGCATTCAAATGGCTATAGTTTCATTGATTATTCATGTTCCGACTTGAAACTCGTCCCCAGGCTCCCCAGGATCCAGCTCTTTGCTATGAATTTTACTTCAGCTCTGCTCGTACATGCACGGCGGTGCAGGAGCACTGAGATTGACGGGGTAGCCGAGAATTGGCGAATTTACCCTAGGCATGTGGTGTGTTTGCCACCCATCCAGAATCCAGTGTTACGTGTGACTAAGCCTAGGGGCCTAATTCATACTTCGACGCACGAACATCGCCGGCAATCGACGCGCGATCTTGCGTTCGACGCCGACCCCGTTGTGCGATTTGGTCGGCGTCCGACCGCGAGGCTGTAATTCCTTGAGTCATTTCATAACGGGTCGCCGCCGCTAAAGTACGCTGGACTATGAATCAATTCCGCGAAGACAGCGTCCAGATTTATTGATCGCGCGTCGAACGCCGATGGCGATGGTCTTGCGTCGAAGTATAGGCTTAACACTTACAGTCAGAGTCTTCAGATTTGGCTTTCTAAACTTCCATGTTTTGCAACCTCCATTTGGCCTACGTGCCACCCAAAGACTGTAGTGTTTTACTTTGTAACAGTGTTATATCTAGGCCATTTTAGAGTGGCGCCGCGCCATGCCCTTAAAGCGGGCGCCACTGTGCCCTTTTTTACCCCCTTGGGCGCCATGCCCCTAAAAAAATTTTTTTTAAAGGTTTCAGTACCCCCCAGACCCTCTGTCATGGTCCCTTTTGGTCATATCACCTTAGAAACGGGCTTAATTTTTTGGCTGTTGACTGGAGTTGTAGGGACCTTTTTAAGTGATAAGCTTCTCAGATTCCGTTAGTAGAAATGTCGCGAATGAAAAGTGCCCTTTTCTTGGTTGAAATGCCCTTTTCACAAAGTTTGCACCATGCCCTTCTGAAATCCTAGATATACATGTAACACTGATTGTAGTTGTATCCTATGTGTAGTTTTGCAATGAACTCAAAGTTTCCATTTTGTGTGACTCATGTATACATCGTTTATTTGTTGCAGTATATCACACAGAAATACAATGAAGATGCTGGGAACTACACAAAAGAATGCGATGACTTTGACCTACTCAGAGCGGTAAATAATTAGTGAACTTCAAATGTCACTCTTATATACTTTTACCTTCAATGAGTACCCTTTAATTTACTGCTTTAGGCTTGTTCGCTTGTCAAACCCAAATGACAGCCCAGTTTTTTAGGTCCGTATGGCCAGACTTTTTTTATACCTTGTTTAGCAAACCCGCCGACGTCTGAAATTCCAAAAACAAAATTAAAAAAAATATTTTTTTTTTCACCATTTAGGGAACCCGCCGACGTTCAAAATTGCTCAAAACAGAAAAAAAATAAAATTTTATCTTTATTTTTATTCCGACCGCCGCCCTTCCCGCCTGAGTAGTCTAATCAGCTCACGGCACCTAACATCATGAACAAAGCCACACTATGATCGACCAATGACAATCGTTGTCTTATGAATAGTCTGTCGTGGTTAGAACAATGAATATTTATTTTGAAATAAAATTTTATTTTTATTTCTTCCTCCGCTCTGCTTGTTTTACAGAATGCTTTTGTGAAGGGAGAAAATAAATTTTTATTTTTAATTTTTCCGACCACCTCTACAAATCTCTGGAAATTGAAGTGCGCTAAACAAGGTTTAAAAGAAGTCTGGCCTAAGTGGCACCCCCATCTTGATCTGTTTTCCCACCGCTTAAAGGGAGACATGCGAAAAACATTGCCCGGCGGGCACAAGTTGTCTTTGTTTTGATTAGCGCACAGCGCCGTCTGTTAATACACGGTGACACTACGCTATAGCACAGGCCCCTGGAGAGCTATCAGTGAGTTTAGATATGTGTTCATAACTCACTGATAGCTCTGCAGGGGCCTGTGCTAAAGCGTAGTGTCACCCTGTATTAACAGACGGCGCTGTGCGCTTATCAAAACAAAGACAACTTGTGCCCGCCGGGCAATATTTTTCGCATGTCTCCCTTTAAAACACAGAACAGTTCCAGTATCAGGTGATTCATTCTGAGTTTTCCAGGCCCATTTACTGATTTAGATGTCGTTTAATGTAAATTTGTCATTATTGTTTCCAGAATGCCTGCAAAGTTTCCACTGACTTCATTGGATGCAGTCTCCTAAAAAAATACTATGCCCAGCTCTGCTTCCTGCAGAGTCGGTTCCCATTGACTGAGAATGATGAAATGACACTATCCTTTACCTGGTAAGTGGGGGTTTTGTGTCTGTTGTGCAATGAGTTCCTGTAGGATGTAGCCACAATTCACAAACCTAGGTGTGCACAGACAAATACCGATAACGCTCAGACATACATGTACTTACTACTTGTCATCAGCATTATTTGCCAAATTTTGGGTCGTAGCCAAATTGGCCGAGACCAGAATATTGCTTAACACTTTAGGCGCGTTCACATTAGCACTTTAAAGCGATCTGAGACTGGCCTAAACAGTTAGTGCGCATTAACCGGTCATACTACAAAGTTTTTAATGCTATTTCAGACCGGTCTAACGAGTCCCCTTCTTGTAGCAATCTCAGGCCGATTCGGTTTACAGTTTTGCGCGTAGTGTCACCGTGCTGACTGGATCGCTCCAAACTGTTCAGACACATGTCTAGACCGGCCTAGGATAGCTGAATCGGCCTGAGATCGCTACAAGAAGCGGATTCGCTAGACCGGCCTCGGATCGCATTAAAACCTTTGTAGTCATGGTAGTGTGAACACACCTAGCCAATGCGCATTCCTGAAGGCGAACTGGGGAATTCGGTCTCAGATCGGTCCAGATGTGAACGCGGCTTTTGTGTACATGTAGCTGCACATGTATCAAACCAATTGGATTTAAGGAATATTGCAGAGCCACACTGCTCAGCCACCGTGCTGTGCCATCAGGCGCACACTGCAAAGTTTCATGGCTCAGCCATTGCAAATAAGGCTGTGCCAAATCTGTGGATTATTTGTCTGTGTGCACCCAGCTTACAATGGTTGATGTGAAGTTGCATTCTGCTCCAGAAAGGTGCTAAAAACTGTCCAATGATATTTCCAGGCCTCTCAATTGCATTGAAGGGTGTAGCCCAAATTAGCTGGTGCCTAAAATGTCCCCAAATTAGGGTCAAAGCTGTGTCCCCAAAATAGGGCAAAATGACAAGAAGAGGGAGTACAAGTTCTGCCCAAATGGCTCTGTATATGCTTTCCCAATGTCTAAAAGTGCTGCAGCACTGAATAAAAGGTCTTCAGGCTTATTTCAAGGCACTTTATTCAAGTTCTCACCAAGTCAGTTGACGTCCCCAAATTATGGAACAAAAATACAGGGTTTAAGAACTGTCATGTAATTGAAAGGCTTGAATTTCTTTTCTTATTTTCAGGGAAGATGCTCACACTGGTGTCTCCTACACCCAGAAGGATGTCAGGTTTGAACAAGCTTGTATTCTCTACAACATTGGCGCCTTGCATTCCATTTTGGGGGCGTTGGATACCAGACAGTCTGCAGAGGTAAAACTCAGTGAACACAGACAAATGATACTTAGACGTATTTGGCATAGTCTTTTTTAAGCCGCGTTCACATCTAGACTGATCTGAGACCGATTTCCCCAGTTCGCATTCGGGAATGCGCATTGGCTAGGCCGGCCTAGCTTAAGCCGCGTTCACACTACAAAGTTTTGAATGCGATCTCAGGACGGTCTAGCGAGTCTGCTTCTTGTAGCGATCTCAAGCCGATTCCCCTTACCTACCCAAGGCCGGTCTAGACATGTGTCTGAACAGTTTGGAACGATCCAGTCAGCGCGGAGACACTACGCGCCAACCTGTAAACCGAATCGGCCTGAGCTCGCTACAAGAAGCGGACTCGCTAGACCGGCCTGAGATCGCATTAAAAACCTTGTAGTATGAACGGTTAATGCGCACTAACTGTTTAGACCAGTCTCAGATCGCTTTAAAGTGCTGATGTGTTCTTTGTATTCAAATCAACGGAGACATGCGAAACTTGAATACTGCCGTGCTGCTGTGTGCGGCTGCACCAAAATATCAAACCAATTGGATTAAAGGAAAATGGCTGAATACGGCTGTGCTATCAGGCGCACACTGAAGTTTCATGGATCGGACATTTCAAATAAGGCTGTCCCAAATGCATGTGAGCATTATTCAGACCTAGATTTTTTTTCATCAGGTTCACCTGCCGTACAACCACATTGTATTCGCGACCAGTCTGAAAAAAATTCCTGGGAGGCTGGCATAATCATGCGAAGCACTTTGAGACTAAAGCCACGTCTACACGGAGCATTTTATCTCCAGTTAACTGTCTACACGGGGCCTTGTCTCGAGTTAAGTTGTCTTGAGACAAATTTGTCTCGAGACAAATAACTCCGGTAGGGTAGGGGGCTAAGTTAACCCGAGACAAATTTGTCTCGAGACAGCTTTCGTGTAGACACAGTCGCCCGTTTGTCTCTGGACAAAGGCCTATATTGGGGCATGGACGGCTCATGTCGCAGCGCCTCTGCAGCATGTGTACTCCAGTGTGGCAGCTTGTCACGTCATATTCAAAGCCAGAACTATAATCCGTGTAGACGTTCCATTACTTGTCTCAGGTTAAATTGTCTCGAAACAAATTTGACCCGAGATAAGTTAGTCTCTCGTGTAGACGTAGCTTAAAGTGAATCAGTAGTGAAAAAATTTGATTTAGAAATAGAATTTGAAAGGGGACGAATTTTCAGGAAAAAATGTAAACAAACTTCTCCAGAATGTCAACAAAGAAAGTTTCGTGCATTCTGATTGGCTGAATTTTGTGTTTACAAACACCAGCCAAATGTAAACAAAATCCGCTATCGATTCGCTTTAAAGTGTACTGCAGCGGAAAGCACTATTTATGCACTTTTATTAGCTCACCTCTGTGAGGTGAGCTTCTCCCATGGTGTGTCGTCCGTCGTCGTCCGTCGTCGTCGTCGTCGTCGTCGTCCGTCGTCGTCGTCCGTCGTCGTTAACAGGGGTGGCACGTTTCTAAACCGCTTGGGTTACAAACTTGAAATTTGGTGTACAGGTACCCTATGGTAAAAACTATCTCTGGACCGAAACTTAGCGCTGCTGCTTGTACACTCTGGCCTGTAGGGGGCGCTTTGTGAAAACCTTCTTTCGGCCGTATCTCCTGAACGCGGTTAGCTAGAACCACGAAACTTTTATGGTGGGTTCCTCTGATGAGACTTCATCACATAAATCCCGGGTTTTTGATTTGACCTACTTTTCAAGGTCACAGAGGTCAAAGTTCAAAATTCACTGTTTGGTGGCACATTTCATTGCTATTTGACATAGAGTGTTGTGATTTGGTGTGAAGATATATCTAGGCACCCTGCACGAATGCACCAAATTTCAACCCGATCGGACTTCAAATATGGCCGCCAGGAAGCCATCTTGAAAAATGGACTTTGACCCACATTTTATAAATAGGAGTAGGTAGGATGTTTTAACGTTGTCAAAATATGTATCTAGGTACCATATAAATATATGGTAAATTTCAGTCAGATTCGACGTCAAATATGGCCGCCAGGGAGCCATCTTGAAAAATGGACTTCGACCCACACCTCATAAATAGTGGGAGCTAGGATGCTTTAACCGTGCCTAAATATGTGTCTTGGTACCGTCTACTTATATGCCAAATTTCGGTTCGATTGGACTTCAACATGGCTGCCAGGCGGCCATCTTGAAAAATTGACTTTCGCCATATCTCATCGGTAGTAAATGTTACGATGTTTCTGCACTAATCCTTCACCATTCAGTGTATCACCAGGCTACTCACACTTCATACTCTGTCACAGAGGTGAGCACAATGGCCCTGGCCATTTCATTTTATTTTCCTCCAATCACCTTGTAGGGCATGAAGATTTCGTGCACACATTTCCAGTGTGCGGCATGGGCATTGCAGCATCTCCGGGACTCCTTCCCTCCATCATGGAGCCAAGATATGGACCACGAAATACTCGATTTCCAAGTCAATCTAATGTTGGTAAGGTTTTGTAGGTGATAAACATTTTCTAATTTTTGTACGATTTCCTCCATGCTCAGGAAATCAACATACATTCGGTAAAGCCTGCTGCACACTAGAGCTATCTGCTGAGCAAAAAGTCATTCGAGACCGTTTGCTCAGCAGATAGCTCACCGAAAAATACGCTCACACGCGAGCTTTCTGCCTCGCGAGGTGAAACACTCACCGAAATTACGTGCACACGCGAGCTATAGTCTGGTTCAACCTCGAGGTGGACCATTGGAATGCAGTTTGTGGCAAGAGTGACAGAATTGTGGTTAAATGTTACTGCGTAATGAATCAGATGACTGTGTCTATAATAAATATCGGCCTGTGGACTGCTGTCAGCCATAAATCTTGTCGTCAAAATTGAATGTTCCATTTCCTTACTTGGCATTCCAATGGTCCACCTCTAGGTTGAACCAGACTATATCTGCTGAGCAAACGGTCTCGAATGACTTTTTGCTCAGCAGACAGCTCCAGTGTGCGGCAGGCTTAAAATCTATGGGGTTTGGTACCTGTGTATGTTGTTTTTGATCTCCACAAATGAGAGGTCAGATAAATGCAATTACAAATCTTGACTCAAAGTAGAATGGCGCTTACCTGCCCCATACAAAATTTGAATCTTTATGCCGAGCTTGTTTGTATCCTTATGCCGAGCTTGAACTACACAAACTGTCATCTCCGTATTCAAAGGTGTCAACTGTTTGGATGTCTTTCTTTCAGGCGCAAGCGCAAGAGTGCATCCTCGAAAAGTCGATGACAGATAATCGGAAGAGCACAATTACGGCCAAAGTCGCCTCGCAGATTGTGGAGTATTACAGACAAGCTATGAAAAATATTGAACCGTTTCTCAGTGCAATCAAAAAAGCAAAGGTAAGGTTCGGGTGCGAAAGGTAAATGCGGTGGTGCAGTGGCAAGGGTGGCAGACTCATAACCAATAGGTAGTGAGTTTACAGGGTGGGTGCAAGGTCTTAAAAAGTCTTAAAAAGTCTTAAATTTGGCACTTTCATTTTCAAGGCCTTAAAGTCTTAAATTTAAGAATTTCTGTGGGAAGGTCTTAAAAAGGCCTTAAATTATTTCTGTGGGAAGGTCTTAAAAAGGTCTTAAATTTCATATCAAGGCAGTTGTAAAAAAAATTGGCAGGAAATGCCGGGAAATCGCATCTCCGGACTAATCTAAAATCAAAATTTTTCTGGGGGAGGGCCCCACACCCCTCGCCCTAGTACCCGCCTTCTTGGCCATGTTGATCCCTCTCATTTTTTCCTGGCAGAAACCTTGCCAAGGATCTGTCTGAGTGCATCGTTTAGAAGAAAATAGGTCTTAAATTTTGCCGACACTTGGTCTTAAAAAGTCTTAAAAAGGTCTTAAATTTGGTGCTCCGCGAGCTGCACGCACCCTGGTTTAGTTCCCAGACGTATTTGACTGATGTGATATTCTGGTCTCTAAGTAGTTCAGCTATGACCCGAATAAAAGGCTGTGCCAAATACGTCTGAGCGTATACAGTACCGGTATATTCTTCATCTGTGTGCGTCTACCTTCTGCTCTGAGTTCCCCAGTGCTGGAGAGACATGAGGTCATAATTTGAAGCGTCTTCAACCTGACCTCCAATTACATGTACAAGCCTGAAAGAGTGTTTTTATAGAGGCCTTGCAGTGACGTCATCCTGACGGCCATGCTGGAGGGCACAGGCCTTGACAGGGCGCAGAGGTGTGAAGTGACCTGCGTGAAGTGTGCCACACCATTGTTTAACGTAACGTCATTGGGACATGCACGGCTCATTTCGCTGCGCCTCTGCAGCATGTGCCCCCAGCATGGGGGCTTGTGACGTCATTTGCAAGGCCTCTATAGGCACCTGACAAAGTGGCAGACAGAGTTTGTTTTCTTGCCAGACACTTGGGATTTACTGCCTGACATGTAATGGATTTTCCTTGTACCGACTTGGAATTGGTGCCTGACATTTTGTTAGGCACCAACTGCCTGGTCCCTGATAAATGACATTTGCCAGTAGATTTCAGGCTTGCAGTTAAAAGGAATCCTACTAAAATTTGACAAGAGTTTGTTTGTTTGTGTGTTCGCGATTTTCTCCGAGACTAATGGACGGATCGCCGCCAAACTTGGTATGCAAGTGCAGACGGGCCTGGGAAGTGTCCTTACGAAGCCCGAATTTTGATATCACTTATAGTTTTCGAGATATAAAGATATTAACAAAAATAACAATGCTGTTCAGGCCTTTTGACGTCATGACGTCACCGGGATTGCCGTCGCGTCATCCGTGACGTCGGCAACGTCATGTGCGACGGAATGACGTCACTAGGCCACTCGAACGGGTATGACGTCATAGGGCGGGTCAGATTACGTTCCGAGTCTCGACTCTGACTCCAGAGGATTCCATTTGGGGGGGGGGGTGGCGGGAACTACGACATCAAATGCAACGGGGTTTCCAAAGCCATGGTGTTTATTCGCATGAATTTAGCAGTTCCCCAAATGGGTATTGCCTAGTAGTAAAAATAAGTCTTATTCTTTCAAATTTTTTTCAGGACTGGAAAAAGAGAATGGAACTAAAGTCGAAATATTACGAATGTGTGACGCTCCTCTACATGGGCAATCAATCCGAGGACCAACAAAAATGGGGCGAGCGACTCGCATACTACCAGGCCTCGCTGACCAAGCTTGATGAGTGCCTCAAACTAACAAAGGTTTGTCCTGCATCATTTTATCAAAAAAATTTTCCTGAAGCTGATATTGCAACCTGATCCTGTGCATAAAACTTACAAGCTAGTCGCACACAGACGATTTCCGTTCTAGCGTATTCGACAGGACTTGTTCAGGACGTAGCCGAATTTGCTGAGACCGGAATTGGCTGTGCCGCTGTGTGTAGTTGCACCAAATATCAAACTGATTGGATTTAAAGGGCCATGCAGCATGTGGTTGCAGAGATGCCAACCCTATGGATTTGCCCGTATTTTCTACGCATATTTGCCCCTCTTATGTTAGTACGCCCGTAGTCCCTTTTCCTACGCCCAAAATGAAAAAAACTGACGCTCAAAAACAATCGTTCAAATTTACCGCGAGCGCTAGCGGTAGTGGAGCGGCAATGACGAGAACCAGTCTAATGACGAACATTGCTGAAGCAAAACCGATCTCAAGCCGAACTGTGAGTCTCGCGCATGCACTGCACTTCAAGCAGTGTGTTCCACAACAGCATGTGTACATATGAAATCAGTTTTGAGCGCGACTGCGTAATGGTAGGTGGCGTTTCTTGCGTGGATTTGTGGCGGTTCATCTCGTGTCGTCGGACTTTTTCCACTTCTCTGTGACCCGAAATGGATGTGGACAAGGGACTACTGACAACCACCATCAAATTATGGACAAACTTCAGATTTTGGAAAAAAATTACTGACGGGGGTAATTTTGAGGTTGGCATCTCTGTGGTTGTGCCATCAGGCGCACACTGCAAAGTTCTGTGGCTGAGCCATTTCAAATTATGGCTGTGCCAAACACGTCTGAGCATTATTCACCTAGCTGAAAAAAACATAAAAATGGCGAGTGCACCACTGGGGAGTTTCAGATTGGTATTGTGGAAAGATCAGCATCTGCAAAAGTGAAATACTCAGTCTAGAGCTAAGGCCACACTTTTTAGCTCACCGGGGTGAGCTATTGCGATGGTGGTGTGTCCGTCGTCCGTCGTCGTCCGTCGTCGTCGTTGTCCGTTAGCAGGGCACGAATATGGCCGCTAGGTGGCATAACCCCAAAATCAAAGTCCTACCTGGGAATGACTCATAACTGATATGTACCTCCCTCTGTCATTGGACTATTGTGTCCAACACGGTGAGCACATGGTCCATGGACCATTTCATTTTATTTGTTGGATTACGAAACCCCCAACCCAAAACATATGTGCGGGTGGGTGGAAAAAAAATAAAATAAAAATGACTATTATCTTTTTTTATTTCACGTTTCAACAAAATACGCCTACTACAGCTCAAGATGAAATTGGGGAAAATAAAAAATCACCAATCTTCAAGTTTGTGTGCCCTGAGATGCGATTTTCTAGCATTTTAGGATGAATTTTACCACTCTGACATGCGCATCCTATGAGCATTTTTGCCGACGCAACCTTTATTTTCGTTTTCGTTCATGATCAGGTGGAATTTATGGTCGGCGGGAAAAAAACACTCATCAAAAACGGCCGTCGGGTTTTTTATTTTTTTTTCACTTTTTGGAAAATGATGGTCGGCGGATTCGTAATCCAACAAATAAAAAAAGTGTGGCCTAAGCGATGAATAGGTCGCCAGCCTGACAACCTTGAACACATGGGTAGAAGCCCTGGCGATGAGGTTGAGATATGTCAGACATTGCAGTTGAGCGTCCGTACTACCGGTAATTAATTAGTACTAATTAGTCAGTAGTCAGTACTAATTAAGTTTTTCTATATTTCAGAAAGACCAGTCAGATATTCTTGAAGC
>NMRB01004551.1:21458-35188 GCA_002633025.1 Notospermus geniculatus
ATATGGTTTCCGATCTTGAGATCGGAAACCACAATAATTGCTGTTATACAGTACTGTATGACAGCAATTATTGCTGTCTGAGAGCAATAATTGACTATCTGACAGCAAACTTTCAACAGAAAACTGTCACGTGGTCGTGGACCGGCGCCTTTATACTACCTAAGACGTATTCGATTTCTCGAACATTTGTGGCCGGGTCTGTGAAAACCCGGCCAAAGTCGCTGGTGAGTGACATAGGCCTTGATCATACCTGCCCTTTGTTGCACAATCGATAAGGCTTTATTTGGCGCTAACAGACCGTCGTCTTTTTATTGTGATGACACTCCCTATGTAACCTATTGACCTTGTGGGGCCAATTTCGCAAATCGCGTTTTAAGACTTAGACGCGTGGAACTTCCCTAAATGCACGCACTTCCACCATGCATTTGACGAAGTTACATGCGTCTAAGTCTTAAACGCCCTTTGTGAAATCGCACAGTGGTGTTCAGCGACTTTCGCCAGGTTTTGCCAGACCGGGCCACATTCTAGTTCATCACACAGACATGAGGTGTCTCTCAAATCACTAAGCCTTGTCTAACGAAACCTAACCTCCGCTTTACAGACATAACGCTGCCAAGAAGGACAATGACTTTGTGTATCATGAGAAGGTCCCGGAGATAAGTTCCCTACCAGAGGTCAAAGGTCAGTTCTTTTATGTTCATCTGCCATTGGTTAGAATATTTTGGAAGCCAGATGGTACAACAGAACACGCATTAAGTCAGATTCAAGTGAACCAGAGAATTTCATCCAACTTAGACATGTTAGAGGAAATCCATCTTGTGTACATGTAAGTCGGACAAAATCCGACTTCTGGCTTGAGGAAGGGCAAAACGGCCGAAATGGAAATGGGTCCAAAGCATCACCTGAGTAAAAACACATGAACTGAAGAGTGAGGCGCGATCCGACTTGCAAGAAAGATTTTTATTGGAAATGTATTAGAAGGGACCTGGGCATTTCATCCAAAATAGCCAAAAACTTGGCCCAGAGGCAGTATATCAAACTGAAACAGATAGGATTTGTAGCTTAATTGTTTCTTCACCTCCCGTGGGGGTCAGCTGTTCAGAATTTGACCACCAGGGGGTGTAATTGCAGAAATAAAAAAGCTAGTATTCGAATATCCCACTCAGAAGCATTATGATGATGTCACCATTCTATGTGTAGTTTTGATGACATCACAGACCACTTGCAGGGAACATGAACAGTCTTTGTGCATAGCTCGTCACATGATTCATGTGCAAGTTCCTGTTCTGTCGTGTCTGTTCCGTTAGACCCGTCAAAATTAATGAGCCTGACCTAATTTACGGTAGGAAGTGTCATTTCTGAGTGAGAAAATAAAGCTGCGATGTATGCTTTAGCTATAGGCTAGTGGGTATGTGCCTACAGCTACATTACGCGTAAAATCAACATTGTCAGTTGAGGGCTTCGCCCATTGGTGACTTGTTGAAAATCTTCCTAGTAGTGGTATCCGGCTATGGGACGTTAAGATCCGTTTCCACTACTGCGGTTGTTGTCATGTTCGGTTTTCACAGGGTTTGGAGTCCTTCAACCAGGGTGCATGCAAGGCTTAAAAAGTCTTAAATTTGGCACTTTCATTTTCAAGGGCTTAAAAAGTCTTAAATTTAATAATTTCTGTGGGAAGGTCTTAAAACAGTCATAAATTTCATATCAAGGCAGTTGCAAAAAAAATTTGGCAGGAAATGCCGGGAATCACATCTCCGGGCTTCTAAAATCAAAAGTTTTCTGGGGGCCCAGACTCCCCGTCCGGGTACTCACCTCTTGGCCATATTGGCCACATTGATCCTCTGTCATTTTTTTCCTGGCAAAAACCTGCAAGGTGTCTGTTCAGGGGTGCTTCATTTAGAAGAAAATAGGTCTTAAATTTTGCCGATACTTGGTCTTAAAAGTCTTAAAAAGGTCTTAAATTTGGTGCTCCACAAGCTGTAGGCACCTTGTTCAACAGTTTAGCAAGATACTTCACATGTTAATTATCCCAATGCCTGTGAAAACCACACCGCTTACCGCAAAATGTGTCAGAAACTGATGTACATGTAGTGAAAACAGGCGTTCAACAATTCTGTTTTTTCCCACCAGGTGCCTCACTGGTGAAGGGTATACCGTTCGACATCAACGATCCCGAGATTGCCGGACAGGATATCTTCTCGCGTCTCGTCCCGATGGAGGCGCACGAAGCATCGTCGATGTACAGTGAAGAGAAGGCGCAGTTATTGCGTGCCGTGGGCGGCGAGATCGATGAGAAAAATGAGGAGTTAGTGTGAGTATTCTGAGCCGTTGAATTTATTTTTTTTTAAATTTTAAAACTCTCTGCTCGTGAAATCTTAAATGCTCCAGGGTTGTCCATATCACCCAGTTGAGATGCCTGCCCTCTTTACCTCTAGTTCCCAGAACTTTCTTGGGACGTCTCGAACTCAATTCCACCATATTTTGTCTGCTATAGGTCATTGGCTGATATTCATAAAAGCTAGCAAATGTTTTTACTTCAAGTTTTGTAGTATATTTCCATTGGACCTTGCTGTGCAAATCTTGAGTAAAAGCATTTGCTACTTTTATGAATACTAACCATTGTGCCATTTTAAACCAAGGCGCACACCAACGAAAAATGCTCACATGTATTTGGCACAGCTTAATATTTGTAATGGCTGAGACAGAAAACTTTGCAGTGTATGCCTGATGGCACAGCCATATTCAGGCTGCACCACATGGCTCTGCCATATTCCTTAAATCGCTGTACAAGTACATGCCACTTAAGTGGTTGAGCGTCTGAACCCATATTCTTTGGGCCATATTCATAAAGGGCGTTTAAGACGTAGACACGTGTAACTTCACTAAAATGCACACACTTCCACCATGCATTTGACGAAGTTACATGCGTCTAAGTCAAAGTCTAAATCCATATTCATAAATAGATTTACTTTGACTTAAAAGTATGTTTATGAATATGTACCCTGGAGATTCCCTTTATCATAACCTCTGGTGCTTTTGTGAATTTTCATTTTTCAAACAGGAACCTTTTGGCAAAATGATCTGTCTAAATTTCTTTTCAGTCAATTCCTGGCCTCCCTCCAGCTAGATCAGTCCAAGCTGAGTCCAGAACCAGACCGCCTCCCTCAGATTCTGCTGGAAAAGTGTGCGGCGATAAGCGTCCAGCCAAACGCAATAAAGGACCTTGTCGATGCTATGCAGCGTAAGTGTGGACTTAAAAGTTGACACCAGAAATATTCACTTAAGGAGTTGCTATCAACCTTTATTTAATAACCTTGGGACTTTCCACAAAGATAAATCCTATTCCTATCTACCTCACAGCAGGCAATTTTTATCGCATGTGAAGGTGAGGTTAGTAAGTGGTAGTTTAACAACAATAGGAAGAGTAGAAGAGTAACTCTCAATACTAAAAAAAAAGTTAAAGTTTGGGTTTATAGTCTGATATCAACAACGGTAGAGGTGTCATCCGACTTTACACTTTAACCCCAGTCTATCCTGAAACCTTTCAGTAGAACTCAGATGAGCTGCTCATTCAGCGCTACAATCTGAGCATTTCCGACCGGTACCCATTTATACACCTGGGTGGAGAGAGGCCAGTAAGGCAAAGAGACCTGCCCAAAGTCTCACGCCAGCAGTGGGATTCGAACCCGGGATCCTCTGACCGCTAGTCGGAGGCCCGAATCACTACACAGGGTTCGTACGCCCCCTTAAAAACCGGGAATGTCCTTGAAAAAAACAGTTGGTCTTGAAAACCCTAAAATGTCCTTAGATTTCAAAGGTTACCCTTAAAAACTGCAGAAAAGTCCTTAAATTTGGAATAAAGCTTTTGAAAAGTTTGTTTGTTGCCGTTCTTCCCTAAACTGAAGAAGTTACTTGTGTTTTTTTCAAGATTCTACCCCGCCCAGGTCACTATATCAACCCCCCGCGGCAATCACCATGCTGTCCTTGGTTTCCCGCCAAGGAATCTCAAGCCTCCATGCGCCATCTTACGTTCAGAAATGAAGTGATGACTATAAGTCTGCGCATGTGCGTGGTGTGTTGATATGTCATGGCGGCAAATTTTAGCGAATTTGCTTCAAATTCGCTACGTTTTACCCTGAAAAACCCTTAAAAACGGGGTCTTAATTACCCTGAAATGTCCTTGAAAATAATCTCGGGGGAAGTGTACGAACCCTGCTACACCACCGTGGCTCCCTACATAAAATAGGCTATCCACGTATTTTAATTGTACATGGGTAACATGTACATTATCCAACACTGGGGTGAAAAGCAAAAACTATGGTATTTGAGAATGGTGGTGCCGGGTGTCAACAAAAAGTGGTAAGATCATGCCCCTTTGAGTTTGACACCAAGTTCCAGTTTCTGTACTTTAATCCGTTTGCCTTTAGGCCACACTTTTTGTATTTGTTGGATTACTAATCCGCCGACCATCATTTTCCCAAAAGTGAAAAAAAAATAAAAAACCCGACAGCCGTTTTTGACGAGTGTTTTTTTCCCGCCGACCATAAATTCCACCTGATCATGAACGAAAAAGAAAATAAAGGTTGCGTTGGCCAAAAAATGCTCATAGGATGTGCATGTCAGAGTGGTATCCTAAAATGCAAGAAAATCGCATCTCAGGGCACACAAATTTGAAGATTGGTGATTTTTTATTTTCCCCAATTTCATCTTGAGCTGTAGTAGGGCCTAGGCCTATTTTGTTGAAACGTGAAATTGAAAAAAAACATAATAGTCATTTTTATTTTTTTTCACCCACCCGCACATATGTTTTGGGTTGGGGGTTTCGTAATCCGACAAATAAAAAAAGTGTGGCCTTATTCATGGTGCCGTTTTGATTTCAGTTCTATCAAGCATCTCGCTGGATGTGAACACAACTTTAGAGGATATCGACGCGATGCTGGAAGACGAAGAACACAAAGAAACGGAATATCAGCAAATCACGGGAAAACGCGTCGGTAACATCATCATCACGGAAATCGCCAAGGAGGGGGACAAGTATAAAGAGGGGCATGCCAAGGCCAGCCAATCAAATACAGACTTACATAAAGCAATGAATGAGCATATCAGTCGGTTGAAGTTATTGGCCGGACCACTGGAGGAGCTGCAGGCATATATACCGTCTCTGGAGGCGATTAGAAGTGAGTGCTTTCTTTTCTGTTTCTCTATTATATTTTTTTTGAGTCGCAGGAGGAATATCTCCCCAGGCCTTTAATTTCCCTACAAAACTGCATAGGCCTAACCCTACTTGCTAATAAATACTTATAACCACAGATCCTTGTCGGCTGTCCTGCATTCAGAGAGACTATTCACTAGTCTCTCTGAATGCAGGGGCAGCTGACTATCATCCACATTCCCCTCCCAGTCACCAAAAATATCAACAACCCAACTAATGTTCAAGACTACTGATAATATTGAATAACATTCGTTGGAAAATGAAACGAGTAAAAAGATTTAGGGTTAGAAAATGTGATTTATTTTCCATTTTATACACTTATATGGGAGGAAATATCAACGCCTCTCATTTCTTGATATTCTGATGTTTCGAAATAATTCTTGACAAGTATTTTTTTCCTTTGTCAAGAATACCAAACAGGGAAGGTCTCGAGACGCTTCCGGATTAGGCCACGCTTTTTTATTCCTTGTTTCGCGAGCTTTTTCTCAGCACCTCCATCAGAGGAGGGCGGAAAAAAAATAAAAATAAAATTTTATTTTTTGATTTCTCGAAAGTTATCCAAGTTCTCTGAAAAGCGGAGGAGAAGAAAAAAATAAAATTTTATTCTGCAATGAAGGGTCAATTGGAATAGGTTTACCCAAACCCAAACACTCATGTACCGAAGCTTGAATGATGATGAGGCCACATCGACTGGTGTGTCCAAGGTCATTTCAGTGCCATAGCATATAGAACTGTCAGAAACCACGTATCAATCGAACGTTAAATCTAACAAAAGTCATATTTTTGAAAAATGTATTTTCGGTCTCAGACACCTCAGCGGCGGGCGGAATAAAAATAAAAATAAATTTTTATTTTTTTTCCATTTTGGCAAGTTTTTGGGGCGGAGGGCTCGTGAAAACCCCCCAAAATAATTTTTTTTTTTTTCATTTTCCTATTTTCACCTAGCGGCGGGCCCGCGAAACAAGGAATAAAAAAAGTGTGGCCTTACTTCTTTGGACACATGGGCACGTCGCAGTAGTCCCAATTTTCTCTTAAACCATTGGTGCCATAATAACACCACGGCCTCTTTGCATCGTCAGGATTCCTGCAGAAGTTACTCATCGTATCTCCTTTCTTCATGTGACGAGTGAAATAGATATAGTGAGTCCTCCAGTGCATACAATAATTGCCACTCTTCGTCCACTGCAAGGAACCCCTGTAGTTTGCGCCTTTCTCTGTTTTCTTACAACCAATCGACACCTCTGGAAATAACAATAAATTCGGATCATAAGAATGGTCCCTGGACCATTTGCTCACCTGGGTGAATGTACATGTACCAGAAGGACAAGGAGGGTCCGTGGGTTCGATTCTGGTAGGAAGCAATGTCTTTCAGCTTAGAAACCCGATTTCTATTTCTTATTCTACCAGGATACAGAATAGCACAAAATTGACAAACAAAATGATAATAAGCAAGAAGTCAATCTCCAGAATTCACGAATTTTCGACCCCAACCGGGGTCCTTTTCAAGTGGAACTTTACAATCTGAAACTCTAGAAAAGAGTCTTTTCTGGAGTTTCAGATTGTAAAGTTCCACTTGAAAAAGAGCCCGGTTGGGGTCGAAAATTCGTGAATTCTGGAGATTGACTTCTTGCTTATTATCTTATTCTACCAGAAGGACAAATAACAAAATCGAAATGTTCCAGGGCAAGCCTTGAGTTCCAGGGCAATACGAGGATGGTCAAACTTTCAAGGTCAAAGCATTCTGCTTTGCATTTATGACGTGTGTGCCAAAGTCCATTTTCCAAAATGGCAGCCTGGTAACCATTATTTTGTATTCCAATAAGGAACCGGCAAAACTAAAAATCCAGATGGCAGCCCCAGTACAAAAAGGACTACTTCCAATGCATTTTCAATTAAAAATTGAGTTTTGTTGATTTTCTTCATAAAACTCATCAAAATAGAATTAAATTTTTGGTGCTATGTTCCCCTGCAGAGTAATTCAGGGATGAAATATTCAATAATTATTGACTTGGCAAAAGGATTTCTCATTGCAACCATTGTCCACTTGCCTGCAGGGCCACCTATTGGCAGGGCTTGTTATGCAGGTTCCTCATTCGACAAAAATTTGCTCTGACCCAATCTAGCCGTGGAGCAATGGAATGCGGAAGATGGAAATGCGATGTGTATTTGCGATTTTAATAATCTGCCAAAGCATTCACCTGTGAGATTGTGAACATCCTATTGTCTCCTTGTATAACAGGCGCGTGTCCAGGATTTCGAACAGAGTGGGTCCCGGGGGGTCCAGGGGATTGAGATTGGAGCCGGAGGGGGGCGCGAGGGGTGTCCCCCCCTCGCGTAGGGAATTTTGCAAAATCTGCACACAGAAGACGCCATTTCCCAGCATTTCAGCCTTGAACACGTCTAGACTGAGTGAATCTCGTCGCATCCGGCACACCCAACAACGGATATCTGATGGGCTTACTAATAACAGACCTAAACCGGGTACTACAGAGCGGGGGTCCGTAGTTTTGAGAACCCGTTAGACCCTTCACCTACTTGCTCTTCTCCCTGTCGTTTATGCTCGCTGAACGGGTAAAAAAGTCTATGGCCTTTGCGAGCAGCGGGGGTCCAGACCCCCTGGACCCCCCTCTGGACACGCGCCTGATAATGTGCACCGATTGACAGGAGTTGCTGAGGTTTCTGATGAGTTTCGCGCTGTCGGGTATAAAGGTTGTGAAGTAAAGGAAAAAAAGGTGGCAAAATTCTGGTACTCTGTTGGGCTACCAGGGTTACCTTGCGCAACTAGTCCGACTTGATTTTTTGGCAGTCCCGGGCATCGGACTGGTGGAATTTTCGAGCCCTGTTGCCTTATCTGTTATTTTTCTTTATGAGACCAGAGGGGTATGAAAAGAGCTCACCCGGGCACATTGGAACAGCGCAGTATATCCAATCATAAGGATGGTCTCTGAAATAACACCATGGCTCTTTCCTATTATTCGGATTCCTGCAGTATCCCCGCTCGCTATTCTCGGCCGCAGAACCATCGGGAGGCTTCCAGCTTGGAGAGCTGACCTTTGACCATGGGACACACGAAACTCCATTCCAGGGAGTACTGTGCGTCCCCCTGTATTCTTTCCCTTGGACAGTCATCCGGCACTCTCTGGCAGCTGAAAAAGGATCAGAAATTGACATTCTCTTGTTTATATCATTACGCATGGCTTTTCATTTGAACCCACATGTGTCAAACTTGTACAATTTGTACTTTTCGGGGGTATCAGTAGTCACATTTCTGGCACAGCAACCGGGTATGTCCGAACAATGGGAGAGCACATGGTCCATGGGCCATTTCATTATGTCGTGTAACCAGGGCTAGAATGCCGTATGAGGCTGAGTTTACATTGGATGACACGCGACACGAACACGTAGGCTGCGTGTTCGGAGTTCTATTTGAGGGACTATACTATAGATCCTTGCATTAAATTGGGAAAAAAAGGTACAAAAGGCACAAAATTGACACACTAAATGATAAGAAACAAGAAGTCAATCTCCAGAATTCACGAATTTTCGACCCCAACCGGGGTCTTTTTCAAGTGGAACTTTACAATCTGAAACTCTAGACAAGACTGAGCTGAAAACCGAATGTAGAACTACATAGCCTGTGAAGACAGGACAAACAAGCAATTAAGGAAAGAATAGCGACCAAGCCCCAAAGGTGGCCGCTGGACAATTAAGGAGAAACTAATTCAGCTGAAAAGAAGGGTTGAATAACTGCAGGGCCTCTCAGTCTGACCACAAGCAGAGTGTAGGTAACTGGCGCAGAGCTTCATTTGGCTGAAAGAAAGTTTATAAATTAATAAATATGACTTGTGTAATACGTAACAAGCACAAAGCGAAAAGATGCACAAAGGTAAAGGAATATGAAGGAAGTCAACTTCCAGATTNGCCACCTTTGGGGCTTGGTCGCTATTCTTTCCTTAATTGCTTGTTTGTCCTGTCTTCACAGGCTATGTAGTTCTACATTCGGTTTTCAGCTCAGTCTTGTCTAGAGTTTCAGATTGTAAAGTTCCACTTGAAAAAGACCCCGGTTGGGGTCGAAAATTCGTGAATTCTGGAGATTGACTTCTCGCATTAAATTGGGACCAACGTTTACGAGAATTTACCACGCATGCCCTTTTTAACTTATCACTGCCACCAGATCCCTGCTCACTCCCACCAATTAAACATACATGTACCAGTGGATAGCTTAGAACCTTGGGATCATGATGGTAATAAAAATTTGGGAATCTATAACTGCTCAACGGAACATTCGCGTTGGAAATCTAAAAGTTTGACTTCAGACATTTACAAAACCTTCATGGGACGTCCATGACGTCGTGGATGTACAGGAGAAAGCATGGGCACTGGCCTCGCCAACACTGAATGTGACGCTGCGCGTTGGCTGCGTTTGGCCTGGAGACATTGTTCCCAATCAACTGCAACGATCTACATGTATAGTGAAAAAGTTTGATTTTATACTCACCTAGTCCGACACATAGCCCTGAAAAAAAAACTCAGTGATGTCGCAGAGGTTCTTGACAAACAGCCATGTCCATGTTTTGAAGTTTACGAATCACGGCTCTTGACACGTTCCAGAATGAACGTGCCACATTATAACATAGCCTACTTTTAATGTATCGAATGGATTCAGCTCCTTCCCTCAATGGGGAACCCACCCTGCGGTTTATTCTGGCAGGTCGGCATTGGTTGCTTCACGATGATGCAAGTTTTACTGTCAGACGACCAACAAAAATGGTTTATTTTTATGTCAGAAATAAATGGAAATAACGTTAGAAAAAAAGAGATTTCAGTACATGTACAACCACTTGCAGCGCCACGCCGTGACATTTAGTGTGCGGGTTCCCCATTGCTGTAGGACTACCGTATTTTTCGTGACTATAGGGCGCACCTGACTATAAGGCGCACCCCCTATTCACCCAAAATCTTTGACGAAATCCATACATAAGACACACTGCCGTATAAGGCGCAGTATCGTCAGTGAATGCTTCAGTGCATCATCCATGCATGCTTTAATGCTTGGGTTTGTCAGCGTCTTGACACTTCTGATCAAATTGTCGGACTCAAGCCACAGATAAGGCGCACCACCCTATAAGGCGCAACCCCAATTTTTAGACCCTTCTTCAAAGAAAAAGGCCGCAAGGTTTCAGTTCTTCAAAGAAAATATGTGTCCTGAAAGATAGTGCTACTTACACATTAAAGATAAGAGAATAGATAGTTTTAGTTGCTGCATCATCATCTTCTAAAGTCCGTCTCCAGAGTGACAGCAAACAGGATGATGGTGGTTCCATTCAATTAAATTTGAACTAATCTTTCTTTAATCCTCAGTAGCTGTGTGGGCTTTGGCATTATATCCATAAAAATTACAGGAACCACTAGATGTGAGAAAAAATCTATTCAAAGGATATTTTTAGGGAGCTTGTCCAAATTATTTGAGGTGAATTTCGGAACCACTAGATGTGAGAAAAAATCTATTCAAAGGATATTTTTTACCAAACCACAATTTGGATTTGATTGTGGATGAAAATGGAAAATTCTTCTTAGCAAAATACATGTACTTCTTTAAATTGAAATGGAACTAATCCAGTTTCATCCTCGGCAGCTGTGTGGCTTCGGCATGATATTTGTTACAGAAACTGATTAATAATACAGAAACTAATTAATAAACTAGATGTCAAAAAATGCTTATTGAGTGGGAAAACACCACCATCCGTCAGCACTTAAGCCTGCCGCACACCGGAGCTATCTGCTGAGCAAAAAGTTACTTGAGATGTGCGCATGTGCACATTATGTGCACGTGTGTGCACATTATGTGCACACGCGTGTGCACATTATGTTGGTGAGTTTTTACCCCTAGTCCCGTGGGCGGCCCCAGGGGTATTGTCGTCCCCTGTGGCGTCCGTCTGTCCATCGGTCCGTCCATCGGTCCGTCCGTCCGTCTGTCCATTGACAACGTTACCAATTGTGACCTGTACTGTAGAACCTCACAAAGAATGTTTGGCAAAGTTAGAAATCAGACCTAAACTTTGCTTATGCATGTTATGTAACTCACAGCCCTGGTTGGAAATTGGCTGATTATGGCGAATTATGGCAAACAGTTCCACCTCATCCCATCTGACCTTGACTGATGAACATCTGACCTTGACTTATGAGCATCTGACCTTGACCTTTTACAGGTTCAGAAGACGGGGTCATCATTGAGAAGCTGATGATGCTACTGGGAAAGATCGAAGAGATGAAGAATCAACGCTTGATGCTGAACGAGCAGCTAAGGCAGGCGCTGCAGGATGATGACATCACAAAGATACTGGTGACGAGAGGAGAGACAAACCAAGAGGTAAACTGGGCGCACGCGGACAGAAAGGCTCAAACATGTTTGGCACAGCCTTATTTTGGTAGTCGCGGAATTGGGTGAGACAGAATATGGCTGTGTCAAATATCAAACCAATCAGATGTAAAAGGCCTGTCACACTGAAGTAGTTCTCAAAACGTCCTACATGTACCCCGTCCTAAAAAATTGTAAAACGGGCTAGAATGTGTAACTCTTGGCAAAATAATGCCTCGGTGTTTTGGAGCACCCTTCCCATCCATGAAGTTCGTAAAAAGACTGTAAAAAGTTGCCACTACGTCCACTCCGTTTGCCGACAGACTGAGCCCGTTCGGCAAAATATTCAAGAACGTACTGAGAACTAGCTCAGTGTGATGGGGGCATTAGGAGTATGATTAGCTCACCTGTGGTGAGCTTATACAATGGTTGTGCGTCCGTCGTCGTCCGTCGTCGTCCGTTAGCAGTGCACGTTTCGTAACCGCTGGGGCTATTGATCTGAAACTTGGTACATATATACCCCTAGGTCATATGACCTATGACAACAAGTTTCGGTCCGATTCGATTCTTGGCTTGGCCACCAGGTGGCTAAAACTGAAAACACAAAAAGTGCAATAACTCCTGAACTAATGACATGATCATCTCCAAATTTTTATCATAGGTGTATCTAATGAGGATACATAACATATATAACGGGTTTTTGATTTGACCTACTTTTCAAGGTCACAGAGGTCAAAGTTCAAAATTTTTCCTTTTGGTGGCACGTTTCGTAACCGCGGGTGCTATTGACCTGAAACTTGGTACATATATACCCCTATGTCAGATGACCTAGTACACCAAGTTTCGGTCTGATTCGACTCTTAGCGTGGCCACCAGGTGGCAGAAACTCAAAACACAAAAAGTGCAATAACTCCTGAACTAATGAGTGGATCACCCCCAAATTTTTATCATAGGTGAATCTGCTGAGGGTACATTACATATATAAAGGAGTTTTGGTTTGACCTACTTTTCAAGGTCACAGAGGTCAAAGTTCAAAATTTTGCCTGTTGGTGGCACGTTTCGCAAGTGCTTGGGCTATTGACCTGAAACTTGGTACGTATACACCCCTATGCCAGATGACCTATGACACCAAGATTCAGTCCGATTCGATTCTTGGCTTGGCCACCAGGTGGCCAAAACCAAAGCTCAAAGCCTAGTAACTCCTGAACTGTTAACTGGATTGTCTCCAATTGTTTGTCAGAGGTGTATCTAATGAGGATACATGACATTATGAAAAGAGTTTTTGATTTGATGTACTTTTTACAGTCACAGAGTTCAAGTTCCAAATATAGCAATTTTAGTGGCATGTTTCATGGCTATATGGCCCTATTCTAACATGGTGTGATCATCTATGTGTACTGTAGAGCAAATTTTTCTCCAATTGGAATGCAATTAGTGGTTACCAGGCAGCGGTCTTGGAAAATCGACGTCATAAATTCTCAAGCTAGAATGTTTTGACCTTGAAATTTTGACCGTAAATCATGACCCTGGAACTCACGGCCTGGAGCATTTCGATTTTACGTCTGTCATTTGTTCTTCTGGTACGTTCACACAGGTGAGTGAGCACATGGTCCATGGACCATTTCATTTTGTGAGTCAAAATCCTTGAATGACATTTGCTCTCGTGTGCGGCTTAACTGAAGTCACTTCCGTACCACTCTACTGCAGTCTGCCAATCCATTTCAGGAATTTTTCCAAGAGCAGATTAAGAAACACGAACAAACCGTGAGCTACATACGACAGAATCTGGCCGCTCAAGATAATATCCTCCATGCGCTGACCGAAACTAATGCTGATTACGCAAACATAAGACGGGCCACTGCTGACATCATGCAGAGGTAAATACACTTAATTTGAGGGGTCGCCCATATCACTGACTTCATGCAGTATAGTCCGACACAACCTTCGCGCGACCCAAAGGAATGCGGAAACACGAAATCTGACAACAGCTTGCGGCTACCTAATTGTGCGTGTGAAAGTAGAGGAGAGTATAATTCGGTCACGCTGTCCAATCGGTTATTCAAAAGTCATTTATTGAATAAGATTTGTGGTCAGCCTGTGGTTTGTGGTAAGCCTACTTCCGCATTCCACTGGGTCGCGCGAAGGTTGTGTCGGACTATA
>NMRB01004552.1:0-20784 GCA_002633025.1 Notospermus geniculatus
GATCAATAGTCAGTGTTATTTCTATCGATTTTGAGAGAATCTCACTTGTTTGAAAGTTCTGATCTATTCAGCTTGCTTACTCTCACATGGCTACCTGCCAAACAGTTTTAACGCTTCCTACCTCTTGTATATTTGTATTTTGTATTTGATTTTTCCATCAGGGCCGACACCATAGCACTATTGGCCCTGGTAAGTACGGAGGAGACCATCTCAAGCTACTCATGTTCCTCACTTGGATGGGGTCTTTTACTTGCCCTTGCAAAGAAAAAAGGTGCAAGGCACCACAGCTTACTGTCCCATGCGAGAGACATGAAGAGCCGGGAATGAAATCCCATATATATGGCCTGAGCTGGATTCAAACCCGGGACCTGCCGCTTGCTGAGCGGACGTGATAACCACTCGGCTATCTGGGCTCCCCTATCACGGTTCCTCCCTCTTGAACTGTGATAACAACGGACGAGCTAGCTGTTCCCAACATGGTACAAATGGCAGGCACTTCTCCACCACAATATCAATGAGAGATTGTGATGTATACATATGGTAGGCACCACCGATGTCAAAATTGGGGAGGGAGATGTCGTGGTGGAAAAATATCCATCACTTGACTTTCCATGATACCCAGGCTATCTTGAAAAGGGATCGATCTATTAGATCTATTATCTATAATCTGATCTATTAGTTTCAATATCAAATCAAGTCGATCACTGAGTCAAGAACGGACAGAATTTTCACTTGCTTTTACAGGTCTAGATGTATGTTCTATACAATGTATATTGTTCTTTCCAATGCTAATGGATGAAGCATGTTCTAACACTAGGCCTAGTTCATGAAGTCCAAACTCAGTCATACAAGAAGATATTTTATATGGCATTAACCCAAACATTTCGGCATTCCCTGAATTATTCAGAAATACTCCATGAACATTCTTCTTGTTTCATGCAAAACGCACCTGGTAGGTTGCCCAATAAAAATGAGAAGGATGGAATTTTCATGTATTATTGCAACCTGTTGGAAGCTCATTGAGTCATTGCTGTTTTGCTGGTAAAAACTTCGCAATTTGACGATGTTTTTGCATGGAAATTTCATACGCTCTGAATCATGGCTTGTGCTTTTGAAAAACCCTGGCATGCCTGGAAGAACATCCTGGTAGCATTGCCTCTTGCAAAATGTGTAATCATTGAATCATCATCCGGGCTTAATACTGAGAACAGGAATTTCACTGCACCTTTAGTTTTTGGCATGAATTTTGTAACCTTTGCAGCCTGATAGAAACATTTCATCCTACACCTCCTTAGCATCCCATATTCATAAATAACTACAGTGCACCCTCGCTCTTATGAACCTTGATTTTACGAACTCCCGGATATTACGAACCCAACGTCTGGCTCCCAAAATGTCATGACATGTATGTAAATCCTCGCTATTATGAACTCCGCGTTAGTATGAACTTTGGACCCCGAAGGGTTCGTAATAGCAAGGATGGACTGTACATGTACTTAAGTGACACTTATCCTTTGTTCAACACAAAAGATAAGTATCACACTTTGACTTAAGTCATTGTTTATGAATGTGGACCCTGGTTACTCGTACCAATACCAGTGCAGAGCTTTCCAAATCCAAGTGTGCATGCATCCATCCATCTGATCTAGTTCTTTTGAATTCGATCAGATTCATGAGAAACTTATTGCAGTCAGTTCCAGCCTGAGTTGGTCCATTTCACCTGTACATTCATGTGTACAGAACAGGATTATTGTGCATGTGCCTTCGATCAACTCAAGTGAGGTGGGCCAAAAGAAACTTGGTTTCACCTCAGTTTAACTGGAGTTGTCATAAAAATGAACATAGATCCACCTATTGGATGTCTGGGATTGCATTCTAATAGCTGGCAGGTTGAAGGCCTCGCCTAGCTGAAGGGACCATCTCCAGAGTTCGTCATCTTACAAAGGTGAGCTGATGAGGATCAGCTATCATCCTGCAATAAATTCCAGGGTCCGTATTCATAAAGCCCCTTACCCCCTATTACATAGAAGTAAAAGGTATATGAAAACGCCGGTTAACAATGGCTTCAGGGCTGTGAATTCATTTGAAGCCTTTGTTAACCGGCGTTTTTGTATACCTTTATACTTCTATGTAATAGGGACCTAAACAGTGTACTAGTATCGTAGACTTAGTTTTATGACTATTGGCGCAGGACAGCAGTTGATTACAGTCTTACTCACCTTGCAGGAGCAAAAAAGGTTAGCTGATCCTTTTGATGGCAGGCACCATTTGACAAAATGAAGAACTTGTGGCAAAAAGCTATGGTGTGAATAAATGCTTCTTGCACTTGGTACCATACATATCCCAAGTGGGGAAATAGTGCAGTTGATGGGCACCATTTCACACAATGCCCCTTTGAAGAATTCGAGGCAAAAAGCTATGTTCTCAATGTTTATTGCGCTGAGCGGAATGAATATTGGTATCAGGAGTGGGGTAATTGTGCAGTTTCAGATCATACGGTAGCCAGAACTAAATGGTAATAATGATATGCAATGTGGGTATAATAAACTGCATAATGAAAAGTATTCCGTACAGACACTCGTATTCTAGGGAGAATTCCGAAGGTGTGAGGTGGATGCGTTCGCGTGTGGCTTACCACATGAGATCACCCCTCGGATTGCTCATGGCTAACAGCCTTTAGTACCTGTACATTACAACATCAGGTAGCTCTGTACAAAAGAATCTGGCTGGAAAGTTTCCAGAGTTGCATACAATCGCAGGATGTAGACACACATCCCGTTCTTATTCATCAAATCTCTGGTTTTCGCAATATTCCTTGTTAAAACCACGACGGTGTTGTGTCATTTTGGTGGTGGCAAGTCTTAACAAGGTATTTTCACATCAGGACTGGACGGTGATCATCAACGGCAAGATGATGGCTTCGGTACCCAGGTACGTTTTAGGAGACCCTACAAGATGTCTGCTGTTACTGCGTACAGCTACATTGTCGGTCTTGTCTGTTGTGTATAGAGTTCCATTTCACTTCTCGCACCTCGGCTCAACTAAGCCCCGTGGGTACGTCTAATTGTTTAAAGTTGGCTGAAACATTTGTGAGATTCTCAACCGCTTAGTGGAAAAATTCCACGCGTTGGTAAATTGTTTCAAACAGGTTTGCATCCGTCTGCTTGCTCCACGGAGGTGCGCGTTCGGCCAATTACCTGTGTCGCCTGCTGGGGGACTGATGGATTCGTGCTGGTCCTGTGATGAACTAGCACAGCATTGTGATATTCATAGAGTTAGCGGTTATAGCTGTGTAGATGTGACGTACCATCCGATAGCAGCTGGTGCCCGAAGTTTTACGTCAAAGAAGTACATTTGTTTCTGTTGCTTGGAGTTGGGGGGTGGGGGGTCTTGAGGTATAATCACGAAGTTGAGATAGATCAGTGAACAGGCCCTGCTGAGGATACATGCTGACTGATATTGCCATTGTTGTGAAAGTGTAATGGTCTGTTTTTGTGACTCTCAAAAGAGGGAAATTCCTCCTCACCTTGTTCTGTCTCCAACAGTATTAGGGCCGTATGCACGGGTCAGACTTCAGCCACACTTAAAAAGTCTGACTTTTCTCAATGCTTCAAGCAAAAGTCCGACCTGTGCATACGGCCCTTAAAAAACATATGCTGGGTTTCAAAACTGATAAGACGGACCTTCGCTTCAGATTGTCAACCAGTAGATGGCCCAAACAACTTAAGGTCCGTGGTACTTTAGCTATGGTGGTTCATGCCATTTAGTTTCCAAAATGTACTGAGGACTTACAGGTCTATTCGTTGACTGGCGCCCTTCCTACTGTCTGAAAACCATCGAGATAGAAGGTGCTGTTACGTAGCGGAGACGAAAGTCCTTCCCAGACTGTGGATATGGTCCCTGTCACTCAAATGTATACCTTTCACTTTCAAGTTTGCAACTTACCCATGTTGTGACTGTCGAGAAAGCTCCAACCAGCTTTAGACTTTTTAGCTCACCTCTGTGAGGTGAGCTTCTCCCATGGTGTGTCGTCCGTCGTCCGTCGTCGTCGTCCGTCGTCGTCGTCCGTCGTCGTCGTTAACAGGGGTGGCACGTTTCTAAACCGCTTGGGTTACAAACTTGAAATTTGGTGTACAGGTACCCTATGGTAAAAACTATCTCTGGACCGAAACTTAGCGCTGCTGCTTGTACACTCTGGCCTGTAGGGGGCGCTTTGTGAAAACCTTCTTTCGGCCTTATCTCCAGAACGCAGTTAGCTAGAACCACGAAACTTTTATGGTGGGTTCCTCTGATGAGACTTCATCNAGTGTTGTGATTTGGTGTGATGATATATCTAGGCACCCTACGCGAATGCACCAAATTTCAACCCGATCGGACATCAAATATGGCCGCCAGGAAGCCATCTTGAAAAATGGACTTTGACCCACATTTTATAAATAGGAGTAGGTAGGATGTTTTAACGTTGTAAAAATATGTATCTAGGTACCATATAAATATATGGTAAATTTCAGTCAGATTCGACGTCAAATATGGCCGCCAGGGAGCCATCTTGAAAAATGGACTTCGACCCACACCTCATAAATAGTGGGAGCTATGATGGATGCTTTAACCGTGCCTAAATATGTGTCTTGGTACCGCCTACTTATATGCCAAATTTCGGTTCCATTGGACTTCAACATGGCTGCCAGGCGGCCATCTTGAAAAATTGACTTTCGCCATATCTCATCGGTAGTAAATGTTACGATGTTTCTGCGCTAATCCTTCACCATTCAGTGTATCACCAGGCTACTCACACTTCATACTCTGTCACAGAGGTGAGCACAATGGCCCTGGCCATTTTTCTACGAACAGAAGAGCTACCTTTAGGCATGATGCCAGCACAGCGCTTGGCATGTAGGCTACTTGTAATGGCAGAGAAATGTAAATGTCATGGTCTTGATGGAGTTCACGTTTTCTTGTATACGGAGGCTTCTTCTTTGGCACAGCGGTTGAATTGAAGGGGTCAGATTGTGATCAAAGAACTTCACCACAAGTACTTTCGAAACCTGGGGTCGCTGATGGGGTGGGATGTTGGTTAAGAATGACTGGTTTCGTCTGTCTTAACTTGTATGTTTCGATCACTTTTCAGCACTGATCAATCAGGTAGACCCATAACAAAAGAAATGGGTTTGAGTCCTGTGGATAAAGCTGAAAGGCTTATATGATTCCAGCTGTTTTGAGATTGATTCAGAAAGCATAACAGTGCTTCAAGTAAGACGAGCGTAATCGCACTCGCGCCCCTGCGTGCCTGCAAAATTGCACCGAGGAGCTCGATTGACCGCTTCCCTTGGCATCCTTGAAATGAAGTAACTGACCATCGAATTTCACGAGTGTGAAGAGCTCTCCTTGAGCCTTTGAGGAGCTCAACTGATTGAGGAGGTCAACTGACTGAGCTTCTGCAGATTTCAAACGTGAAGCACTGCAATGGCATAATCCTTTATTTTTCAGATGCACATCTGTGCGATGACAGTAGGGTATGTATCAGTTCTCCCCCTCCTTTTCTGACTTGATAATCCTTCTGTCGTTACAGGCCTGAACTAAACTTTCTCAGCAAGATTTTCACCCCCCGAAGTCAGCAGCAGCAAGAGCAGCAGACTACACAACAAGAAGAAGAGGACGAAACAAAAACAGAAACAGACATGGCAGAAGATCCCGGTCACAAAGCAATGTTGTACTTCCTCGAGGTCCTCATGAACAGCACTGGACCACTTTCGATCAGTCAGTTGGCAGGAAGATTTGGCAGTCGTACGTTCTCGGCCGAGATGCGCCAAGCTGCTGGGGGAAATGAGGCTGGTCTTCGTAAATTCCTCCTGAAGTATCCATCGCTGTTTAGCGTCAATGGAAACCTCGTCTCGTTAAATGACAGCGGGTCGACTCCATCTGGCCTTTCTCATTCGTCGTCATCATCCTCACTGAATTCTAGCGCCGTAACGGCGTCTAAAACTGTAACAGACCTTTCGACTGAAACAGAAGCAGTCCTCTACTTTCAAAATAAACTCGCTAAGAAGGAAGAGAAGTGGTGCCAGATAAAGAGCTTGGCAGGACACCTTTCACAGGCCGTACCGGAGATCAGAAACTGTGTCGGTCCACAGAACGAATTTAAGAAGTTTCTCCTGAAACATCCTCATGTTTTCGAGGTGCAGGGCGAATTGGTTGGACTCCGTGACAGCTTTTCTAGCGCGACGTACAACAAGAAGTCCGAATCTTTCAAACAAGCAACACGGCCAAAGAATCTCAAGTTTGCTCAGCGTTCTCACAGCAACCCTATTACACCTCTTCCAAAGACACCAACCATGACTCCAACCCCGACGACACCAAGTTCCAACAAGCCTGGTCCTATAACCATGACCGCCAACGAGTACAAGGCGGTCATGTACATCAAGAGTATCATCGAGAAGAAAGGGAAAATAAAACTTCACAACTTGACGGGGCATTTCAGTCAAGCAGTTGAGAGTGTCAGGAACACAATCGGGTGGACGAAAATGGAACTGGAAGAATTTCTGATGAAGAACCAGAACATGTTTACCATTGATGACGAAGAGTATGTTGGGATTAAAAAGACGCCGAAGCTTCATGTGATCATTACTGGAAGCCGTCCGCAGGGGCAGAGCGTGCAGACGTTAACCAACCGCAAGGGCAAAATATTCCACGTGGCTAAACTTTGGGGGATGCTGTGGAGGGTCACATTTGGTTCCCAAAATGTACTGAGGATTTACAGGTCTATTCGTTGACTGGGGCCCTTCCTTTCACTGTGTGAAAGCCATCGGGATAGAAGGTGCTACCGTTACGTAGCAGAGAGACGAAAGTCCTTCCCAGACTGTGGATATGGTCCCTGTCACTCAAATGTATACCTTTCACTTTCAAGTTTGAAACTTACCCATGTTGTGACTGTCGAGAAAGCTCCAACCAGCTTCAGACTTTTTCTCCGAACAGAAGAGCTACCTTTAGGCACGATGCCAGTGCAGCGCTTAGCATGTAGGCTACTCGTAATGGCAGAGAAATGTAAATGTCATGGTCTTGATGGAGTTCACGTTCACGTTTTCTTGTATACGGAGGCTTCTTCTCTGGTGCAATGGTTGAATTGAAGTGGTCAGATTGTGATCCAAGAATTTCACCACAAGTAGGCTACTTTTGAAACCTGAGGTTGCTGATGGGGCGGGGTGTTGGTTAAGAATGACTGGTTTCGTCTGTCTTAAAGGAGAATGGTATGCGGTCTCTAATATGTAATTTGACTGCTGACGTAGAGGGAGTCACCTAGCGGCAGCAACACGAACTGCAAAAATCCATTACAAAATGTACGCAGTAAATTCAAATTGGGTCCTTTGCCGAAACGTAGTTAGTCCCTTGGTTGGAGAGTGGTGCGGTGGCACCGGCTCTCGAGAAAAAGTAGCAATACTGGGCCCCTTTGACTTGTATGTTTGGATCACTTTTCAGCACCAATCGATCAGGTAGACCCATAAGAAAAGAAATGCGTTTGAGTCCTGTGGATAAAGCCGAAAGGCTGATTACGCAGGGTTCCTCCAGGTCCTTTAAAACCATGAAAGTCCAAGAATATAAAATGCTTGAATTTAAGGCCTTGAAAGTCCATAAATATTGAGAAAATCCTATGAAGTCCACAAAAGTCCTTAAAAAATAAAATGTTCAGTCTTGAAAATCAAATTTCCGGTGTTTTTTACATTGTTTTGTTAATTTCTTTCCGTCACGAAAGAGTAAAAGTCGGACGCAGATGCCGGTGCACATGGCCCGGCTTCTGTGTAAGTCATTAAATTTTACATATTTGATACCATGAAAGTCCTCAAAAGGTCCATGAAATTTTACAGCCGTCTGGTTGAGGAACCCTGTTACGACTTAAGCTGGTGACAGACTGGCATGTACGCGACGCGCTGTGCAGGCGTTCCGTCAATCAGATTCTTCAGTAGGTGTTTGGGTCCATGTTACTGCCTCCCTGATTGGTTGAACGCTTTCCTGACACGTTGCTTATGCGCAGTCTGTCATTTCTGTCACCGCCTTTTCAGCAGTTTTGAGGCAATTCAAAAAACATTATAATACTTTAATTTTCAGATGCACATCTGTGCGATGACAGTAGGGTGTCAGTCCTCCACCGCCTTTTCTGACTTGATGATCCTTCTGTCGTTACAGGCCTGAACTAAACTTTCTCAGCAAGATTTTCACCCCCCGAAGTCAGCAGCAGCAAGAGCAGCAGACTACACAACAGGCCTTTCTCATTCGTCGTCATCATCCTCACTGAATTCTAGCGCCGTAACGGCGTCTAAAACTGTAACAGACCTTTCGACTGAAACAGAAGCGGTCCTCTACTTTCAAAATAAACTCGCTAAGAAGGAAGAGAAGTGGTGCCAGATAAAGAGCTTGGCAGGACACCTTTCACAGGCCGTACCGGAGATCAGAAACTGTGTCGGTCCGCAGAACGAATTTAAGAAGTTTCTCCTGAAGCATCCTCATGTTTTCGAGGTGCAGGGCGAATTGGTTGGTCTCCGTGACAGCTTTTCTAGCGCGACGTACAACAAGAAGTCTGAATCTTTCAAACAAGCAACACGGCCTAAGAATCTCAAGTTTGCTCAGCGTTCTCACAGCAACCCTATTACACCTCTTCCAAAGACACCAACCATGACTCCAACCCCGACGACACCAAGTTCCAACAAGCCTGGTCCTATAACCATGACCGCCAACGAGTACAAGGCGGTCATGTACATCAAGAGCATCATCGAGAAGAAAGGGAAAATAAAACTTCACAACTTGACGGGGCATTTCAGTCAAGCAGTTGAGAGTGTCAGGAACACGATCGGTTGGACGAAAATGGAACTGGAAGAATTTCTGATGAAGAACCAGAACATGTTTACCATTGATGACGAAGAGTATGTTGGGATTAAAAAGACGCCGAAGCTTCATGTGATCATTACTGGAAGCCGTCCGCAGGGGCAGAGCGTGCAGACGTTAACTAACCGTAAGGGGAAAATATTCCACGTGGCTAAACTTTGGGGGATTATCGATCTTGGGAAGCACGAACATGTGTTTTTCGACCGCTCCATCTACAACAGGGAGTGCGAGGATTTGCAACATGACTTTCAGGTGGGCGAGATGTTAAACTTCAACGCCGTGCTCGCCCCGAAGGATAGCCGTGCTAAGTGGAAAGCGACCCAGATCTGGAGGGATGGCGAGGCCCAAATGGAATCCACCCGAACGGTCACATTCGGGGATAACGTCAGCTCTGGTCCGGTGAGTCCGACAACGAGTGTCGAGGAAGAAATCGCACGTCTGCTTCCGAATGATTTCGATCCGGCGGAGATTATGAAACAGCTGAAGGACGACCCGTTCAGCGATGCAACTCCGTCGGGTACTGGTAGCGTGCCAGTCTGGAATAATCGCCCGAAAGACCGCTCAAAGATTCGGTCAACCTCTGATCTACCCGAAATCAGCCCAGCAATCAGTATGGTGCCTGAGAGTTACTTCATGTATGCATCTTCCATGGAGGACGTACAGAATGCTCTTCCAGATTACATTCAGCTTCCCGACCCGAGTGATGTCGTCAGCCCGGTCAAGAGCAAGTCTCTACTAAACCATAAAGAGATCATGCAGAACGGGGATGACGGTACGCCCAGGTTTCGTGACATCGGTTGCCAGACGATCTCGACTGGTGAGGTCCTGGCAACGCAGCTCTACCATGAGGGCTTCGGGAAGGACAAGGAAGCAGATAAGAGTGATTCTCATAGCGACGGTGAGAGCCAGTGACCGTAAGGGCACGACAGTTATCCAAGTGGGGCTTCACTAGTTAATTTCAAGATTTGGCACCAAAACGCTTGACCTCAATTTGAGGTGCACAGCGTGGTTGCCGTTTTAAAGCTTTCGAGCTGATTAGTTTTTGCAGGCCTTCTAATATTTTGACTTCAAAAATAAGCACACGCTTATTATCAGCATGGCATCATAACACGTTGTCTTAAAAGTAACGCGAGGTGTGGGAAGTTGCCATGTAGGTGTAACATCCATCTTGGAACCTTTCGAAAACAGGACAGAAGTTGTGTTTTTTCGCTTTAGAGGTATGGTAACATAAGTCCTGTCATTTCGTTTGTATTCTGTGTAAGTTTATAACTTAACAAGTGAAAGAAGGAGATAATCCAGCATATATTATAAAATTATCTATTTAAAACCGACCTGACAGCGATTGAAGCTGGTTGCGCTGATTGTGGGTCCGTAAATGGGGTCATGTTGAATTTGACAATGGTTTGTAAAAAGAGAGATAATGTCGATTCTAGAAGTAGGTGTTTGAGTTTTTCAGTGTTTTTGCTGGAAATATATGTTGTTTTTGGCGCTCTTTGGGATTTGGGCTCTGGTGGAGGGTGCTGCAGATAATGATAATGCAAAAATTGATGCCTGGGGCATGAGCTTTGGACTTTGGTAAGATGATGTTTCAGCAACTTGCATGGGGTGGGGTGGGGTGGAGTGGGGTACCGTTAAATGCAACTGTCTTCAAATTTGAGAAAGCAGTTGACCATGAAGGTGAGGGTTTGGGAATGGCTTTGGTACCGTAATTCATTCTTTTTTGGCTACTTGACTTGAATCGGAACCAGCTCCAGTCGTTGTCAGGTCATGTACGAACACTAACCACTGTGTACATAAGCGTAAGGTAAGTCATCAACCAATGTTTTACGAATGTTTTACTATAGGTTTAAAACTTCAAAATGCATGCACTGTTTATGAATTAGAATAAATGAAGAAATGTGATGTACAGATGTTCATTCAATGGAAAAATATTTATTCGTGGAGGCCGGGCTCTCTTTTCGAAGTTGGATATTTTGGAAGAGAAGCGTGCCTTCTTTGAACCAATTGATTCTAAGAAATGCATGAGTTCTTTGAAGCAAAATTCAGAAACAAGAATATATTATAAAATATCATTTTACTTGCATGGATAGAAAGCGGCAGCAGATTCGTCTAGTTTTATTCAACCCCTTCTTTGTTGAAAAAACGTTTGGCTCATTTTGATGAACTTTATTTTGTGCTTGGTTCTAAACCTTTAGATTTTCACCAGAGTTGCATGTCCCTCTAGACTTACTCTTGGAATCCTAACCTCCCTTTGGAATTTTTCTGAATGCTCTGTGTTTCAGAGCTGCATCAGCATCAGCATCCATGCACCAGCTGATTGAGAAGAGGAGGGAAGGGGTGATGAAACTAGATGGAATCTCGTCAGTCATTCTGCATGGCTTTGCTTTCTAAAGATGTTTTGACTGTTTGAAGCTTTGTGCTCAATTTATACTGGTATTGGTGTGTTTGGACGGCACGCGACTGGCTGGCCTCCGGGGAGTGAGGGTCCTTGTATTTGTGAAATACTGCATTTGACATCAAAACATTCACAATTTTTTTTGATTTTCTGGAATTCTAATAGAAACATACAACCCATCTCCTGAGGTTCAGCAGTCCGTGTGTCCATAAGACGAGATATGGAGTATGACGTGTCCAAAAGGACACAAATATTTCATGAGAAGTTTTCACAGAAGTTACACCATCAAGTGACAGGAACCTTCTGCTATCATATCCTGTTATTCTGCATCTACCCACTGCCAGAATCAATAAATCAGGTTAAAGGTCATTTCCACAAAGGGTTTTCTGCGATTTCTGCACTCTTTCACCAGCTTTTGTCCATAGAATGGTTTCAATGTCTGTCAGACATAAGCCTAGTTCATACTTTGACGCACGACCTTCGGCGTCCGCCGCGCGATCAAAATCTGTATGCCGACTTCGCAGAGTTGATTCGCTGTCCAGTGAACTTCAGCGACGGCGATGTGTTATGAAATGACTCAAGTAATTACAGTCTCGTGATCGGACGCCGACCAAATCGCGTGACGGGGTCGGCGTCGAATGCAAGATCGTGCGTCGGTCGCCAGTGATGGTCGTGCATTGAAGTATGAACTAGGCTATAGACCTGCTGTATTGAAAGAAAGAAGGAACATGGTGCTTGTCAGAACTGTACGACAAGCGTGAGAAAATACTTCAGTGGAAACAGGCCTTTAGAAAGCCATGTTGGAAGCAGGGAAGAAGTGCCAGGTGTTCTTTTCCTGAATGAATCACTAGTGGTGTAGCTTCTTTGGTAACTCCTCTAGCCTTGCTATGGTAAGGCACCAATTTCAACAATTTTGGACCATTTGGGAAAATCCTTCGGTTTGTTGGAAACTATGCAATTGATGTGGTGCAGTGAGTGGAATAAGAGATTTTCCCAGTGGTCCTATAAGGGAACAAATTACATAACTTGCCTCAAATCAAAGTACAGGAATCAAATGCGAAAAAACTATGAAACACTCAAATTTTCGGTTTTGTTGCTGTTATGACTCTGCTTTGGAAACAATTGAGTTGTTGCTGTTATTTTTTGGCAATTTCTGTTGTTTGTTCCTTGCAACTACTACATAAGGAAACAGTCATTTGTTTGTCAGTCATTTTAACCCTATGAGTGCTGTAACAATTGAAATCTTTACTAAATGAATGGAATTCAACTGAAATTGACTGTTTGGAAAGAAATTGTTACGTGGCACTCAAAGGGTTGATGAATCAGAGAAATACAATGTGTGTTTCCCCAGCTCACCTGCCCTTTACCCACGGTAGGGGGGAGTGTAAGCATGACCTTGGGAAGTGTCACTGTGACCTTCACAAGGTCAAGGTCAATGTACTGCTGGACAATACAATCATGGGTGATTCAGATCTACTTGCTTTTCCCTTACTTGATAATTTCTACGAGGTGCGTCATGAGAAGTTCGAATTTCTACTACATGTACGCGTGGGTTTGATCAAGTGAGGGTGGGTTTGAGTGTGCGAGTATTACAAAGGGCTTCCTCAGAGTATCTGCTGGGCTTCACAGGTTGTTGTTGATCAGTAGCGTTGTTTTCAGTGGAAATGGAACACTCTTAAACAACCTGTGGTGTCGTAAAAGGAGAACTCTGACCGAGTTCCATTTTTCATAGGCAGAGAACAGCTTTTCATCACAATACAATGTGAAGCATGAAACGATCCTTTTTCAATGCCATTTCTGAAAACGAGGGGGAAGGCACAATGAACTCGCACTACTAGACAAAGTAGCGTTAAAATACTCGAAATTTCTGATTTTTCGACTCTGAAAATGTGCAATCTTTTTGAAAATTCTCCTCAAAGTTGATCAACATCTCTGCTTATGAAAAAGAGGATTTCAAGTATATGGCGTGTCTTACAAAAAAATGTCATGACATGCTGTGTTGTAAGCTCCGTGATTTGATGAACCCTGTAAAAACTTGGGAACAGTGTGATCGTGTTTGTTCTTTAGTTTCTTGAAGCTGTTGGATGCTTGTTGGTAGGGTCCGCAGTGGCCGTGACGGTGGCCTGGTCATAATACGGCAAAGCTGCCGATGTTGCATGAATCAGCATGCATTGGAATATCATGGGATTCAAGTTGGCTTTAATACACTCTAGTCTGAGGTGAGGGAGCTTCTGTTGTCAAGTGTCATGGCTGCCAAGGTTGCCATATTGAAAGATATACTAGATACATGTACAGGTGAGGCAGAATTTTACTGACTTAGGATAACACCAATGTACGAACTTGTCCTCAGGCCTTGTTAACACAAGCATTTCATTGCCTCATCTGATAGTGCATCAATGGTTAATACGTGTAGTTGTTAACCAAAGGTAGTTTGGCGGCCATGACACTTACACAAGGTCTCGTAATGTGTTTACTGTTAAGTCATCATGAGGAAATTTTCTTGATGAAGTGTTGACCAGATGGTACCTTTAACGTGAATTTGAAGTGTCTAGAATTTTGATACTTCTTGAATGAAACAATCCATGTTAGCGAACACGATGGCACTGTTTACCTATAAACAAACTGTAGACTGGACTCTACAGTAAAAAATCAGGGTTGGGACAAATATAATACATGTATGTCGTATCGACTAGGCTTGGTTGGGCTGGGGGAGGGTGGGGGATTTTAAACGATCATGTAAACCACGTTGTGAAAGTCCGCTGAGGGTATGAAATGCATGGTGTGTGCACTGTGCATTGGGCCATGAATGTACAGGTCCCTATACCCTCAGCAGACGTCTGCAAGTGGTAAATTGAAAGTACAATCATTGCCTCATCTCAACCTGAACTGAAATGTATGTATGTGCTGTTACTAATGGACATACAGACTTCAGTTCAGTTCGAGGTGGAGCCAGACTTATATTGCTTCGTCATCATCTCATTTCAATTGAGGAATTGGGACACATCCAATTCATTGACTGNTTTGTTGGTCCATGTTCTATGTGCAAAGACACTGTCCAGCCGGGATGATGGTGACTGATAATTGTTGACGTTGACTTAAAATGAACTGACAGAAAAGAAATTTAATGCTGTTATGAAATTCCTTCAGGTACAGGGCCGGATCCAGGATTGACAGAAAAGGTGGCGGGGATAGCTTGACGGAGGTGGTGAGAACCGAAAGGGCAAAAGGGGTCTGGGGGGCCTCCCCCAGAAAAACTTGACAAATTTAAGTGCTTTAGATGTTTAGATGCATTTTCCTGGCATCTGAGAGCAAAATACTCGAATTTTTATCTAATCTGGTTAAATTTTTTCTTGCTAAAAAAATCATTGCTCTGCCAAAAATAGGGAGGCGTAACCATATTCGATGGACTTTTTGTCAGCTGGTCTCAGATTCATGACGAAGGATTCTGTATGAGGCTAAGAATCCATTGACGGGAATTGTTTGTTTCCGTGGCGTTAGTCATGGACAAAGGATGCGGCACCGCACCGCTCGAAATTCGCGTGAATGGATTCCTGGCATAAGTATGACAGGTTGAGACTGTATTTCTTGTGTACCACATTTGGATTCTTTGATTCTCTCCTTCCAGTTGGGCTTTGTCTTTGCTCCTGTTGTAAATTGACATATTGGTGCATGTCCTTCAAAAGAATATCAGAATATCCTTGCTTGTGTTGTGAAAATACAGTGGGACCTCTCTTAGTGGGACACCTTAGCCAGGAGGACACCTTGGTATAGGACACAAAAGTTCAGTCCAAAGTTCAGTCGGCTAAAGTTTAGAAACCCCGATCGGACGTGACGTTACTCCATGGTACACAATGGAAATCCTGTTGTACAATGCAACTTATTCCGTCAATCAGCGACCTTTTTTGGGCACTGATCGGGCATTCTAAACTCGTTCCTAAAGGACCGATTTAAAATGAAGGGTAACACACATCCGTCAGTTTCACTGGTGTCCTTCACTGAGACTTTAATGAGAGGTCAACTGTAGATTATATTGTGGGTGAGGGGTGTTGTTCAAATGGATCACATTGTTAGAAGTTCACTCCCGTGCTTAATTGCTTTGAGTGCAATCAAAAATAGATACGGTAAGTGCTTGCTTATCTATTTTTGGTGCAATTTATTTATCAATGTTAATTTCAGTTTATGAAATAATCTGATAGAGGGCCTGTGTCACTGGGCATTCTTTGAGTTTATCTGCATGAGTTCGATTATTTTAGACTCCCTCTGATTCCAGGTGCAGATACTAGGGGGTGGGGGGGGGGCACTTCGGTATGCTCCCTGCTTATTCGTAATCAATCTATGATGAAATCAACCTTGAATTTTTGTCATTTTGAAAAACTGTTGAAGCCAACTTTCAGTTTTCAACAGACAGGCACCGGACACCCCCTCAACGCCTCTTCACTCCCCAAGTCCTAGATCTGGCTCTGGACCCTTTGTGCTATATGGAAGTTTATTTCCGTGTTAATTTCTTAAAAATTTCTCGAATCCAGGGTATCTTTGTCCTAAAAATTCTGTCCATTATGAAGCTGCTGTCATGTTACTCTCCATCATGTAATGCAAATCAGCTTTAATCACTTTAAAGAGTACATATGGCTTGTGTCCATTTGTGTGATATTAAGAAGCTTGACAGAAAAGCTTGCATCTTCGATCATGTGAAAAATTGTCTATTTTATGTGTTTGGAAGTTCAGTGTTGTTATTTGTCCGTGGTGGTTTCTTCGTCCATGTTATTGATGGTGGAGGCACCTGATGCAGAGTCCATGAACCACTGCACGGTCTAAATTGTATAAAATTATGGGCCGGTTGGGTATATCAGTCAGAATGATATGATCATCTGTGAAGTAAAGGAGTTCTAAATCATGTGTGCGATTCTCAAGCAATTTCACTTGCCAGGCCATTTTGGTATTAGAGCAGTCATCTGTGGGCAAAGCATTCTAAATTGGCCAACTTGTTGAAGTCCATTTTCATTTAGAGTGCTGATTCTGACCATCATGTCCATGAAGTCCATCATGTCCATTCGATTCTCGAATTCGCAGATCTGCGCACTTCCACTGAAATTGCAACCACAACCTCGATCTGAAACCAGCCGACGTGATGCAATCCATGTGATTCAGCAATGGTCGACTCTGACGCAACTTTGTCGAAGTCACTATCGTGGGGTTCTCTGTGTCACATCATTCAGTTTCAGACTGAAGTTGTGGTTGCGATTTCGGCGGAAGTGCGCAGATCTTCCATGTTTAAGTCAATTTGAGAATTGTCTATTGCCGAACTGGCTGCTTCAGAGAACTTTTTGACTTCGATGAAGTGAGATCACTTGGAACGCAAATAGAACTGCTCTCAATCAAAGACTACGGTAAATCTTCAGGATTTACTGGATATTGATAGTCGGGGCCAACTTTTGAGATTCAACTGTGCCGTCACCTCATGTTTGACTTCGAGGCCAGTTTGTGCCAGGCTGTGATGTTTTCATTTGTATGGTAAATTTAACGCCTGAGCTGAACAGGCCGATTTGACCAATTGTGCCAATCGAGATATGGGCAGGGTATCATGTGTTTTTGGAGGCAGTGTTGCGGCATGTTGGTATCCATTCTGCGGAGTTGCAGACGGGCAAGTCCACGGTAAAATTCGTGATATTTTTTACTTGTTCAGTGCGGTCTCTGCAACTCATGGTACCAAAGGACCAGGTGTGATGTCACGTCCGTGACGCAACTGATTAGCAAACAGTGCACTAATTATGAATCACAATGAACTTACATGTAATTCATACCATGGGCACAGAAGGACAAGAGCCTGACATGATGCAGGGTATTACATCTTTCTGTCGTTCCAAAAATTTGCAGAACGAGCTCTGAATAAGTGAAAGAATGTCATGTCCGAGACCGTGGACTTTCCCAGACCGAGGTTGAAATCAAAAATAGGTGATACCTTCTGCCCCTCAATGTAAATACATTTTAAATAGCTAACACAAAATGAATAATATGTCACTTCAAGCACTTATGATACTGGTACAAATTATAATCCGTCAACATAATTGTAACAGCAAAATTGTATTTGAGGTTGACCACCTAATGGCATCATAACAAAAATCTGTAAGATACATGTATTTGAAAAAAATGATAATCTTGGAAATTGTCCTATTCCAAACTATCTTACCATCAAGGAAGTCCTTCTTTTGGTTTTATCTGACACTTCTCAACTACTTTCTGGGCATTTAAATTGGAAATTAACGATGACCCTTGAAATTTTTCTTGTGTCCTGTAACAAGTTCACCAACACGTCCTCGTACTGTAAAGTCCATGACATCTTTTGCATGAAATTAAATTAATTAACTGAATGAATGAATGAATTAATTTAAATTAATTAATTGAATGAGAATGAATGAGAGAGTGGGAGGAGAGAAGACTATTGAAACCCCAGATCCTGATGCCCACAGAAAAAAGACTATAGGCCTACTGTTGTGAAAGGGTATAAGAATCGGAGTTTTCTCCAGAAAGATATTTTAAATACAAATGCCAAGTATCGTTTATTCTCAGTCTTTTTCATCAGCCAATTAATTGGCAGTTGACTTTAAAATTATAATTCTTGATGAATTGATTGATTGATTAATTTTCAGAGGTGCCTGTATATTTTTCTGCTTTATACATTTTTCATGGCTCACATCTTCTCCATTTTCTGTATCAAATACTGTAACCGTGATTGGAATCTCGCACTTTTAAGGCCACACAGTTTCACGAGAATATTTTTTCATATTTTGGAAGGTAATGTTGACACAAGTACCGTAGTTAGGTGAACATTAAATCCAACTTTTTGGCAAAAAATTGTGAGGCACTCCCATTACTTGTGCACATTTCATCTTTAAACTTGAGAATTTGAATAATATTCACACAATATTTGTTGTTGACACTAATGGAATTTATAACCTAGTCAATTTTGTTTCACATTTTGAATTTATATACATGTACAGTATGACCAGTTGAAGGATCACAAAATTATCAGAAATTGAACATTCAAATTAAGATATGAAAGAATTTGACAAATTTTTAAGAGGAACAGGATGTTGATATACACATGATACATAATATAGGCCTATTCAGCCCCTGCACTTCTTTTGATGCAAAAAGCACCAGTCCTATAGGGGCGGAGCACCGGTCACAAAAGTTTAGATACACTAGCTGTCTTTCATTGTCTTTTCACAATTTTGAATTAAAGTTCCTATTTCGTTTGTTTTCGGCTTCATTACATGATGATTTATCCAAAATCCATTACATGTATTTCTGCTTTATGTAACATGTTCGTATTGCACCACCATTTATGCACAATTAAGGTTTCAAATATTCTTTGTGCTATTTTAGTAAAAATTTTCATTTGGCATGTGAATATGCTACAACTTCTGTTGAAAGGGAATGCAGCATTGCCAAATGATGGCAACATTTTCCTCTCAAAACAGGCCACATTTCAGATGGGGAATCTCCCATCAGAGAGAACCATAGTTCTGGTATGAGGTAATATGGTACCCTCAGTCGGTATGAGTCGAAGATTGTGTTTCTTTACACTTAATTTATTAGGACTAATGGTAACGCTAACGTAAACATTATTTTTTACATTGCAGATGTATGTCTGAAGTACCGTTAGCGTTACCATTAACGGAGCAATTTCTTAAACTCACGAATATTTAGTCATCTGCTCTATCAAAGTTGACTGGTACTCTATCATTTCATCATGCCTTAGCCATATGGGTGGAAGATGGTACCAGTCAACTTGTTGTCTAAAGTCCTTCGAAGGGTTTGGGAATAAATCCCAGTTCTGATTTAGTGGATGTTTGTTAAAATCAGTTACGTCAACTTCTCATTTGAAAAATTTGGATGCGAGTGATAAAATGAGTGGCAGGTGTGGCTGCGAAAGATGAAGCAGTATTTTATGACTTGTCTTAGTTTGTCCAGGTTTGCCCTTTGTCAAGAGATGGCCAGTGAGATAGCTGTCACTTCTGTGGTATAAATAAGGCAGGACCCTTTTGTGGTAGCCCTGGTAACCAAGTGGTTATCACGTCCGCTTTAGCAAGCGGCAGGTCCCGGGTTCGAATCCAGCCCGCGTCATATGGGATTTCATTCCCGGCTCTTCAGTCCGTCGCATGGGACAGTAAGCCGTGGTGCTTGTACCTTGTGTCTTTGCTAGGGCAAGTAAAAGATCCCATCCAAGTGAGGAACGTGAGTAGCTTGTGATGGCCTCCTCTGTACTTACCAGGGCCAATAATGCTATGGCGTCGGCCCGGACGGAAAAATCGAATACAAATACCCTTTTGTGGTACAAATATGGTTGAAGAAAGGAATGGAATTCCCTGGATACATTGACAAGCAAACTTGCCCGCTGTTCTACATCTTCGGCCAATGTTCCCATTTTGTCACTCGCATCTTTCTTATTTCTGCCTTGTTCAACTAAGGATATTTTCTTATCTGTCAGGATTATTCAAAATGCAAAAAAATGTAATAAATAAAATAGACAACGTTTGGAATGTTCTTTTAACCTTTGTCTTATTATTTTGTGTTCCTGAAATTTGCCGATGACATCTCATTTGATTGAAATCAGGCCTCAATCAACGAAGTCATGGTAGGATTATGACTTCAGGAAGAGTAACATGGGGCAGAGCACGTTTAGTCTCCCCTCGGACTGAGATGATCTGCCAGGTGTACCTACTACACAATGGTCAAGGTAGTCCAGCATTATGTTGGTGCTAGCATGGAAATTTGGTAACGCCATGAGTAGGCTATAGCCTGACTTCATCTTAAGAGGTGGCTTCAATGGACGAACTCGAGCATGTTTTCTATAAAAAATCTTTATATTTATTGACTTATATTCTTTGCCAAATTTTCAAAACTCATAAAATCTTGATTACCGGTAATGCTTCAGAACAAATGACAATTTCTGAAAGAACAACAGGCAAAATGTACTTGGACCATTATTGACAACACTGGACCACGGCCCACACGACCTTCTGGGCCTTGAAACATCTCATCAATTGCAAGATCTATTTGGCCCTATATGTTTTACATCTACTTGGCAGTGACTTTAACGAACAGAAAGAGTAAACAGCTAATGACAGCAAATGACCAAACAAAAATTCTCAACAATCACATACTTGCCCCTGGCAAGAATAGGTCAATGGAAAGCAATGATCCACCATAGACTCATCTGTGACGGATATCCACAAATGGTAATGTATGATACAACTAGAACTGTGAAATTTGCTTGACAGCAAATTTGATGGTCCCTACATCAGAAAATACAAACTGAGTGAAGAAAGGGCAAGGAGGGGTATGACTCTGTGGCACAGCAGTCAGGTTCTGGAATGTCTTCCTGGTGAAGGACACATGCAGGGTAGGCAAATAGAGAGGAAGGGCAGACAAATGACTGCATGGCGTGCGCATTCTGCAGACATGTATTGTTTACCAACTGACAAACACGGGCATGTTATCTGTAAGGTGGG
>NMRB01004552.1:21191-35183 GCA_002633025.1 Notospermus geniculatus
AGATATTTAACTTCATCACTTCAGAATAAAACAGTCTTCAAAAACCATTGTAAGTTAACTTTTTTAAAACTATCTAACCTTTCAGACCTGGATACAAGTATTGACTACTCGATGGTACTGCTTGATTTTGAGGTAATTGAGCAGTTTTCTTGCAATCGTGTGTTAATTTAGTGTGGAAGAAAGAAAGAAATAAAAATTTCCTACCTACCCACCCAGTGATATCAAGATGGTCCCTACATTGATATGTAGGGACCATAATAATGTACAATGAATACCAATGCACGTGTGCATGGGTTATGTAGTGAGGAATACCATGCACATGTGCATGGACATCATGGGTTGGGCAAATGAATACCAAGCACATATGTGTGGGCTATTGGCACTCGAGACTGAAATCCATCCTTTGACACTGTTCCCACTTCATACCGGTGCATGTGCCTTTCCTACATCCTCCCACAGCAGGAGTTTTTACCTCGCTCCTCTTCATCCCCTGGAGTGTATGAAGAGGAACGAGACCAAAGCCCTGCTGTGGGAGGATGCTTTCCTATTGCCCTTGACCATCAGGGAGAATACTTCGGAGGAGATGACCAGTCCTTGAACATCTGGCGAATATTTCTGAGCCCTTGATGAGGTGGAGTCTGAAGAGATAAATAGAGACAGGAATAATTGACAGAGGTTGATCTTCAGTTCAGTCATGGCTTGTTGAAATCAACTTCAGTGCAGCTGTTATGCAACTGTAAGTTGATGGAGTGCAGAAGAGATGCACTGTGCTAAAGATTTATTGCTCTGCTAAAGTATGGATGATTCACCCTAACTTCAACCTGGGCAAAATGCCAAGCTTGGAAATGTGCACAAGTCAGTGGTATATAATCCATGTCGCAGTTACCTAACGATGTTAGGGTCACTTGAACAGCCTATAGCAAACACTCCAAGGTTGTGCTCAGTCAACTGGTAAATATTGTAGTTTGTGGTTAATCATCGTGTTCACTTTATGGTGTTTGTTGCACAGGCCTGGCACTTTGCCATGTTGAAATTCGGAGTAGATCATACTTTACACCCCCAACGACAATACCCAAGCTCCTGTCCCACAGCAGCTCCTCAAAAAGTCTGAAAAGCACTTACAGTTTTTATATTGCCTATTATCCTCTGGACCGGCCTCTGAGCACCTGGATTCACATCTGGAATGAGCAGCAGTAGCAGCCGTTGCCATCCTGGACCTTTTTGAACTGTTGACTCTGGTGAGTCTGCGGCGGTTTGTTCGGAGTAGATCCACTGGCACCAGGGTTTGTGCTGAGCTGAAGGATTAAAGGGTTGTTTCTTGTCAGTATGCTGAAATAGAAGAATCAATAACATTACCTCTTTATGGACATTTGGCGATATATTGGGGGTTGTCAAAGTGGTGTAGGTGAAACGTCAGCACCATCATATTTGATGTTATGGGTTCAATTCCTCAGTGTTCTAGCCAGCCCATTTTCGCAGAGTGGTACCGCCCTGTTCAAAATTCAGAGGTCATTTTACCACCCTGTTCAAATTTTTACCACCCTGTTTAAAAATGTAACTTGCAATGCATTTTCTATTACACCACCCTGTTTGGATTTCACTCCCACCCTGTTTGAAAATCCAGGGCCTTAAAATCATAGGAAAATGCCGTCATCCCACCCTGTTGGGAAAGAACTCTGGCTAGAACACTGTTCCTGGTAAGACCAATTCTTCATGTCACATAGAGCATGACTTTCTTTGGCAGTGCACATTTTCTCCACGTACTTTGTTTCCTCCATTTTACTGCGAACGTAATTGGCAACAGTATATTCACATGACGTAGAGAACGTCACAATGTGATAACATGAACTTTTATCACTCACCAATATTTTTAATTTCTTTTTTGCTGGTTCTTGATTCTCAGCCCCATTTTCATTAGACGGCTGTTCATCCTCTGACTTGATGTCTTCGATGTGACCTTGGCTCCCCTCATCTTTGACCTCTCCTTGATTTTCACCTTGAATATCTACCGGTATAAAATTCCAAAGTCCTATCTGCCTGTGACAGAATGTACAACTGACAGTTGCAGCAGACGTGGAACTACTTTTTGTCCAGCCGCAAAGGGCAATGACACAGGCGGACTCAGCGATCAAGTGGTTCTCGTATAAATCAGAACGAGTCTTATCGTCATGATTCTGTCTCAGATTTCTAAGGAGGTCAAATACATGGCCTTTATCCTGAAATAGAGAATTCATATTGTGTATAAAGATGTGGCGTTACCACCATTCCTTTCCTGTGAGGTATGAAATCTGACGTGACGGTTCATCAAATCAATCTGATGTCCGGAGAACGTCAAGTATACATGGACATGCATGGCTTTATGCAGAAAGAAGTCGGTCAATACTGATACATGTATCGATTTGACTCCAAATGCTGTTCAATTCAAGCCCATGCCATAAAGATTTCGAAATTAGCAAATAATTAACAGTTTACGAAACTTACAAATTCATCCAAAAATGATGAATCTATTTGCGGGAGTTTTTTCCCCAGGGTCTCCAAGGTTTCCACCCGACTCAGATAGGATTCTAACGACTCAACTCTGTCTGAGAATTCAAGGCGCATGAAGGACTCTGGGTTAGGGTTCAATTTCCAAGAACAGTGCTTCTGATGAGATGCAATCAAGTTTATCTCTACTCTTTTCACATTTTCGTTATCTGCAATGAGAAAAGCCACAGGGCTGTCAGAATAGTGCGGTGGAAAGAGCGGGGATGACTGATTCTGGAAACCTTACTTGCAGTTTTGATATTAACTGAATGAAAGCAGTAATCAATAGACAAATCCCAAATTGACGAAAACGAGAAAGATCTGCGCACTTCCGCCGAAATGGCAAACAGAATCTCGGTCTGAAACCATCTGACACTGAATGACGTGACGTAGGAAACCCCACGACCATGTGATGACAGTGAGTTCAATGACGTTGCGTCAGACTCGACCATTGCTGAATCATGGATTGCGTCACGTCAGCTGGTTTCAGGTCGAGGTTCTGTTTACGATTCGGCGGAAGTGCGCAGATCTGGGAATTTGGGATTTGTCTAAGGCAAATGATTTGTCCCTGGGACAGAAATCCACAACTGAGGGCCACTGCAGTACTTGCCTTCAATGTCCTCAAAATAACAAGGGCCTAATGACATTTTTAAGATCATTTTTTGGAGCACAGGCACACTCTTAATGAGGAGGACTCAAAGACAATTGCTGTTGTGTAAATTCAGTACAGTAAAACCTCCGTTAGTGAACACCTCCGAATAGTGAACAACCTCTGAATAACGAACGTTCATTTTCGGTCCCAATTATGTCTTTGCATTCACCATTGCATTAACCGGTCCCTCCTCATAGTGAACACCTCCATATAGTGAACAATTTTTCCGGTCCCAAGGGATTCACTATACGGAGGTTTTACTGTACACTACTTTCTGCATAATATAACCTGTACCCGGTACATACATTTCTCTGGATCACCCACTCCTGGCAACTTCCCGCAGAGAATAGCATGACAACTTGTGCATCTGAGTATATCTGTATCTGTGTTTTCCCATCCATATCGTGCACAGCAAGGTGGAAGTAGAGGCCTAGGTTTGGCAAACCAGGTCAGAGTCTTATTGAATTAGATGTCAAGGGATAACCACAAAATTTGCAACATGAATCTGACAAAAAGCAAAGACTCCACCACAAATATTAAGACAGCCTTGCTCTGGATTTTGATCATTCTCATCTCAGAGATACTGTACAGAATTTCACAACTGAAAATTTAAAAGGANGTCTCAGAAAATGACGCGGTATTACTCGAACATTGGTTAGTAAATGACAAGAGGGTGATCAGTTCTTTCGATGGAGGCTCAAACAGCTGTGGTGGATGGACGTCATGTCAATGACAATGTAGGCCTAACAGAATTAATTACGCCTAGGGGCCCCGGCCGATAAATCAGCATGCATGGACGAAACTTGTTTTCCAGACCTTTATTGCCATGTATATGACATTCACACTAAGCATTTACAATGTACTTCTCGCTGCAAGGCTGGTGCACACCTGACTGTGACATTGGCTTGATTTTTATTTGGGACACCCTGTGTGTAGCTGCATATGCATCTGTGTACTGATGATGTGCGTGTGTGCATGGTGTGTGCAGTGTGCACTTCCTTTTTGTCAGTTTTACGTGTAGTACAAGCCGGGATGCGAATGATCATTGCGTGTTGTTAAACGCATCAACCTTCCCAACTTACAAAGCATTCTCAGATCCACCCTCGTCCTCTTTATGCAACAATGAAGACAACAATTTCTTCACTTTCTCCGCGACAGAATTCGTGCCGGCCATGTTGAAGCCTCGGCCGTGGGCTCATGAAAGACGTGAAATGATTGGCTTAAAGAAATTTTGACCAATCACGAACATCGTTTGTTTTCCAATATGGCTGCGCCCATAGAAGAGAAAAATTTGCGAAGTTTCGAAATAATTTGTCCTAAAGTCGATGAAAATGGTACTTTCTTATCTCTTTTTATACAAGATGATGTAAATGCGCACACGTATGCTCAAAGATAGGCTACAATAGTCTTGAGTCGCAATATACTTGATCAGATACAGGCCTCAGCAGGTGTACTGTGTGTGCTATCTTAGTGTACATATGGTGTAGTGCATGCAGTGTGGAAGGGGTAGGCCTGCCTGCCAGGCCCAATGCCAGGGCCGACATACTAAGCCTGCTATGAACATGAGAAATAAAGGCTAAAGTTTAGAATCCCCGATCGGAAGTGACGTTACTCCAATCCAAGGCACACAATGCCAATATGGAAATCCTATTGTTAATTGTACAAATGCGGCTAAACTTATGTTATTCTGTCAATCGATGACGTGACCTTTTTTGGGCACTGATCATCGGGGATTCTAAACTCGTTCCGAAATAAAGTGCAGCAATCCACATCAAAACATTCATTCAAAACATTCATTCACTCTTCGGTCTAATTTAAATTTAACGCTTCACAGTAGCAGCACAGTAAGTTGTGACTAGGCCTATGACTGGCAGTACTTGGCTGATGTATAGGGCCTACTATGTCGTTGCTGTTTGATTTGACTCAAGTCAACTCTAGACTCTCATACACCGCAATTTGGATTTCAGGACAAATTCTTCGCCCAGAGAACAGAAGTGGTCATCGGATAGCTGTCACAAATAAAGCCCTGTATTCAGTCGGTGGGTTTAATCCACGGTATTGGTCGGTGCCCAATGATGATTATACCATTTACCCTCTGTTTAGAGAGGTAAGTTCAGATCCTGTTCTACCACATTTTGCTGAAATTTATGATATTTTTATCGATATATTACACTACATTGTCAATAGGTATCTCATTCTCATCATGTACTGGGCTGCCAAACAGTGAATTGCAGCATCCCTGGCTGCATTCCCCCCTCTACAGTCACATCATATGAATATACAAATTTATTTCATCTTACTGTCCTTTGTGTGCTGAAGAGTAATTATGTACAACAAATTGTGTCTTCAGTTATGGAAGTTCAATGTCAGTACGGGGAGGTGGAATCTGGAACAGACAACGGCTAACATGCCAGTTGAATTAGCATCACATGCCGGTGAGTACATTTCCTGGTGTCAAAATTATGGGTCCTTTTCTTGTATCAACCAATAGCAGGAATTCATGCACACTATAGTTCTCCATTTTGGGCCAGTCCACTGCAAAACATCATGTAATCTAATCAAAGAAGGTTCCTAGTTTCAGGACAAAAAAAATGTAAGTCAATTTTCATTTCAGCCCTTCTTGTTGGGAACCAACTTCTTGTCCACGGAGGAACTGGGACTCCATTTGGACATGCAAGCAGTAATCGTCTCCATGTATGTAACTTGAGTAGACTGGAGTGGAACTCAGTGCCATGTTCAGGGGATCTTCCTGAGGAGTTGTACGGACATGTAAGTTTCTTTTATCCAAATCAATGATCGATGAATATTGAGTGTCCCAGCATTTGAAAATGAAAGTAGAACCTTCTTTAACACATCTCTGGCAGGAGAAGGTGTCCTTCTTAAGGCCATATAAAAAATCTTTAGTTTTGCATCAGTCATACGTGTAAAAAGTGAGGAGCGAGTTGTTTTTTAAAAAATTTTTATTTTATTTTTCATACTGAAATGTGAGCATTGAAAGAGAGTTTTGAAGCTTGCAGTTTAAATTATACAATGGACAAACCCCTAGGAACTCAAAAAAGGTTTTTATTTCAAAAAGTACAAATACGAGTCAGTGGCCCAAATGAGGATCGTCAGATTTGTTGTAAAATGGTAAAGCTNGGACGATGAGTTTGAAACTGATCGCGATGTTTTTGACAAACATAAGACGGGAAAGTTTTAGAATTCTGGGTAGGCCTAGGCCTACCGCTTGGTCAGTGACACTAAGGTATGAAATTTGGTTTGCTGGCAGCGCGTTGTTCATCGAACTATAAGACGGAAGCCGCCGACGGCGGCATTACTTTGATGTCATGTTGTGTAATTAACGCCCGAAGTACGGCCGCAGCGCGACCGAGGAGCGCCCGAGCTGCGACCGAGGAACGACCGCAATGCGCCCTCGGGACGCCCGCAGTGCGCCCTCGGAAAGAAACGGGCGATCCTAGGGCGTTCCTAGGGCGGTTTTGCGGGCGTCCGAGGGCGCGTGAGAGGATTCTTTCAGGCAGTACTGTAGAACCTTCTTTAACACATCTCTGGCAGGAGAAGGTGTCCTTCTTAAGGCCATATAAAAAATCTTTAGTTTTGCATCAGTCATACGTGTAAAAAGTGAGGAGCGAGTTGTTTTTTAAAAAAATTTTATTTTATTTTTCATACTGAAATGTGAGCATTGAAAGAGAGTTTTGAAGCTTGCAGTTTAAATTATACAATGGACGAACCCCTAGGAACTCAAAAAAGGTTTTTATTTCAAAAAGTACAAATACGAGTCAGTGGCCCAAATGAGGATCGTCAGATTTGTTGTAAAATGGTAAAGCTTGGAGGCAACAAATAGACTATATCACTCCAATAGAGCGCAGCACCTGACGGGTTGCTGGCTAGGCCTACAGCGTCACGACGTCCCGTCCCCCATTCTGAACGCGGTGACGTCACTCGAAAACCTCCACTTGTTTCAGCGATCATGACGTCGTCTCACGTCAAGATGTCATGGAATGAGTACGGGACGTCGTGACGCTGTAGTACCCGTCAGGTGCTGCGCTCTTTTGGAGTGATATAGTCTATTGAAAAAAAATTGAAAAAATTGAGGAGGCAAGAAGGTGATGCTAAACTAAAGATTTTTTATGTGGCCTAATAGAAATTCCATTCTATGCATACTTCATGTGTATTACTTTTGTTGTCTTGCCTTTCAGAGTTTAACACTGGCCGATGATACAGTGTTTATGTTTGGAGGTACGACAGGCTATGAATACAGTAGTGACTTACACCGCCTCGATCTGAACACGTTCACCTGGCACAAGTTTATTGTGGAGGATCAGAAAGTGCCTGAAGGAAGGTATGCACCTCATGACCTCTTCCTTAAAGATAATGTATCACAACTTCGTTGTTTACATTCAATGTTTGTAAACATGGATGTTTACATTATGTTATTTTGGACTTTTCGGACATGCCAACCCACCAAAATGAATACTTTTGGAATCAACAGAATTTGTAGAGGGGCATGCCACCAACAATTTACTCATAAGACAAAGAAAGCCTGGACGTAAACAAACAAAATGTAAATAAACAATGAATTTCGTGGCCCGCGAAAATACCCCTGATACATTATCTTTAAGTGCCTTGGCAAGACTCTTTGGAAACCGCTTTAACCCTTTCACTGCTGAATACTACTGTAACCCTATATGCTGAAGCCATTTTTAAGGTAAAATAGGTCATTTTCAAAAACAGCTAGAAAATGGACATAAAGAGGTTTACTAATCATTCTTTCACTGTTACTTTATGGAGGAGTGGTTAGGCTATGGAAAAAATCCGTTTTGGGCATGTTTCAAATTTTTTGTGGGTCACGTGACGTCATGGCAGCCATCTTGGATTTCACTTTTTTTCATAAAACATGAAAGAAAAAACATTTTTTTCCAAAACTGCCAGTGGAAAGTTGTTTTTTGCTCATTATATCTCTGGAGAATCATGTTCCCAACAAAATAACACCATTTTGTTGGGTTATTGCACTTTATCATACTTTTTTATTAAAAAAACCCCGCCCAACCACGCCCACCCCTTGGCGCCAACACGTGGTTGTTGGTCTTGACGCCAACACGTGGTTGTTGGTCTTGACCTTCATCACCACTTTCATGTCACTGGCATCACCCCATCACTCATACCGTCAGATGAGTCCCCATGATCAAGAGAGGCTGAAGGCGCTTTTCTAGGCTCATTTTCATCGTCATTTTCACTTCCAGAGGATTTAGAAAGCTCATGCTCTGTGCTGCCCCCTACCCCCCACCCCAGGGGGGGCCTACACCACCTACCCCTACACACTGATGTGCATTTGCCGCCAAATGTTCCTCCAAGTCTGAATTATCCGTCACCCGAGTAATATTCCAACTTACTTTCACTTTGTTCGTCAAAATCACGAAGAATCCCGACATTACTGGCAGCTATTTCATCAACCACTTCATCCAAAGAGCAAGGGAGCCTCCCGCCGAAAGCCCACCATCATTTCAGCCATCGTATGCCGATTTACAAAGAGAAACACGTCTAGTATACGCACCTAAGGACAGGCGGCGCCAGCAGTAACGGCAGCCCAGATAAACGGGGAAAACCCATCCACCGCAGTGCGGGGTATACGCGATTTAAGGACGTATCAGAATCCACCGCAGTGCGGGGTATACGCAGCGAAAGGGTTAAGCATATAAAGCAATGCACTTTTACCCCAAACTGTGAATGACAAAAGTGGCCTGATTATGATGATAGGAGAGGACTTGCACTACTGACAATGAGATTCAGTATACTAAGAACGGAACTGAGTCAATGGGGATGATTGACAGGTCATTCATCGACCTACCAAGAAATAATGGAGTCTGGCTGAGAATTCCTGTCTGTGCATGACCAACATCACGTACAGTTCAACCTCATCAGCCTCCTAGTTCCTTCATTGGCTGCCAGCCAGTTATTTCCGTCTGCTGCATTACATACGTAAACGGTTTGTGTACATTGGGCAAATTGAAAAAGCACTGCTAATCACTCTTGTCACTTATCAGCACTTATCANCATATTACCTGATGACCGTGACCTGCACCTTCGCAGTGGCCTCCTGGCGGCTGAGTTATAAGTAACACTACGCTGTTCTGCCATCTATTGGAGATTGATAGAGCTAAATCGTAATTAAAATCGCTAATTACTAATTGACCAGAGTAGCTAAGGGGCTGTAAAAAAGTTATGGTTGTTTTCAATCGATAGCCGACCTTTGACAGTTTACCGCTCGTCAATAGATGGTCTGGTTTGTTCTGTAGCTCCACAGCTGGAATTTTCTATATAGTAGTGGCATGAGATCATCAGGGGTTGTCCTTGCGGGCGATAATGGTACTGGTGGGGCTTCGCCCATACGTTTCACAGTTCGCCTCAATTCGACCAGGCGCAAATCGAGTCTATTCCTATGAATGGACTACTTTTCACAATGCTTCGGGAGTTGGTTGTGTACCTGCCCCCCCCCCCGTCTTTGTTGCTTGTGCAGGAAGGCCAGGTGACACCTCTGACGTCATAGCGGCATCCTTTTAACACAACTAAAGCCAAATTGCCTCTTCGTCTACGTTGTGTGCTTGAAATTTCCTCAAAACTGTGGCAAATATGACCATGAAATTCTACTGGAATTCACCCACAAATTTCATTGTTCCTAGCACAGGATGCCTCCTCTTTTCCCAAATCCTGGGTTCGCCCCTGATATTCTAAGATTTTTGCCGTAATGGGAGTGTCCCACTGGCGACTTTTTCCCACGACAAGGGGCGAGTCTGAAGTCTGCGACATTCCCTCGACAAGCTGCGATATCACTGCGAACATAGACGGCAGTCTACGAAGAGCTACGAATTTTTCATTCGTCCCTTGTCGCAGGCCAAAATTCGCCAGTGGGACGCTAGTACGACTTTTCAAAAAAAACGATAGAGACTGATCGAATCAATGATGATAACAATCGCTACTCGAGTCAATCGATAACAACCACTAGACATTATTTGGTGTTTACTGCTGAGGAGACAGACCACAATGAGATTTTGATATAGTCGCTCAGGAATGTTGATCAACATCACACGAGTAATTTCCAGGGAACAAAGTCTTGAAACTGCGGATCTGATTTAAACTACTAACAATGCCAGCCACATCCCAATGTTTGACTGAGCAAAGCTCTTAGTACATGAGTTTTTTAACAACACAAGAACCAGGCGCCTCCCGAGAGGAAACCAATGAATGAGATCATTTCAAACGTCGCCGAAATTCGGAACGGAAATCAGAATGGTGTTCTTCAGAGGTGAAATCAAAGCTGATCATTGTAACTTTGTTTATATCGTGGGTATATTCAGATCATTTTCATTGTGGACCACTCAAAATTCGATTCGGGAGGCGAACATTAGACTACTCTCCAACCATGCCAAGTGTTCTCCATAAATTATGTTTGCACTCGTCAATTATTGCCAACATGTTGTTTTTAGCAGGTGGATTCCTCGTGGTTTGTAAGATTAACCACCAGGTGTGTTGGGGAATAAATGTGTTTTATCACAGTTTTGAGATGTTGCTCGCACTGGTGATCCCACAGGAAGAAATTATTAGTATGTAGTACTCTGAAACTCGTAGAATGGGGAACCGGATGAACTGTGAGCAGTGCGACCGGAGTTTCTTTTTTCTAACGTTATTTCCATTTATTTCTGGCGTGAAAAGCACCCTTTTGTTTCAGTCACCTGGCATTAAAATTTACACCATCTTGTAGCAGATGAAAATGTCTGCAATTTTGCAATGCTTTTGTCCATAAAATGAAGACATAGATGACGATTTCGGCAACGTCTTTATCTCATTTTTCCTGTAGAAAATGTACAGCTCATTTTTTCATGACGCAACGTCAACACTTTAAAACGACGTCAATGACGTCGTTTCGGTCGCACTGCTCGCAGCGCCGATCTGCCGGGATTTCCGGCACGCGGGTTCCTCATTGAGTGTGTTTCGTTTCCAAAATAGTGTTTCTTTGTACTGCGTCTTATCTTTTTAATCTTGTCATCGAACATAGCGTATCACCTCCATCCTTGGATACGACTTCGTTGAATGGTTTAAATATTGCTGGAGGAAGCGAGGAGAGAACGTTGATATTTCACCGGCATATCTGGAGAATCTTCAAAAATAGCTGATTTATCTCTTTTCATGGAAAGGTGAAGGTATACATGTAAACCAGAGAACCCAAAATGCACGACCGTCAGTCCATGCATGTCTACATGTATATCCTTTTCCTCCTACTTAGCGAGGTTAAATATGTTGTAAACTTGAGATATCGCAATCTGGGGCACGAAATGTATGAACAAGGATTATTCAAGATTTCACACAAAACAAGGTCAGTGTTCGACTGCCCACTCCACTTACCCGGGACTCATCTGTTTCTATATTCATGGAAAAAACACATGTGTTTTCCAAGTAAAACTTTTCGAAGTTTTACCCGAGAAAGAGAGGGTTTAAAAATGATAGAGATTTCAGAAAAAGAGGCAAAGATAATGATCTTGGAGGTAAGTAATCTTATGATGCATATTGGTGCAAGTTACTAGGGTGCCTACAACATCTTCGGTTGGTAGTTTTATAACTTGACAACCTACGGTTAGTAAGGAATTACCTACATGTACAAAGCAAAAATTGGCTGACTGTATTTTGGCACCGATCATAACATTTTGGAGGATTTTTTTTTCGGGATTTTGTAATCACCCATATCTTATAGGATTCCATAATCGCATTTTACCCTTTTTTTTACCACAGGAATCAATATAAATATTTCCATTTTGCACAAAACATCGTGAACTGATATTGTAACAAATTTCATTGAATTATAATAGATAGTTGTTTTGAGAAATCAGAATTCCAAGTTCGATGCGTTTAATGACCACCCGATATACCGGTATATTCCAATTTGCTGGTAATAAGACCCCCCCCCCCGAATGCCTTCACACTACTGCACTGCACTGTACTGTACTGTACTTCATGTCGTTCACCAACAAGATTACATTGTAAATGTCTGATGGTTCCCGCTTGTTTAAGAGGACCTTAGACATGTTAGAGGCATGACAGGCAGCCTGTTCGTGGCTATTTAGCTTCGCTGGGCTTTGCCAGCGAAGCTTGTAGTCTGCTGCGAGCTGGTGGTAGCAGACGACGCATTGATCCGAATGCAACTGCGGCCTCAAACCTAGGCTGGATAATGTCTACTACCACTGATTATCTTTATTTGATAGTAAAAGCCATATTTCTGACTGAAAACCGCAGAAAAAATGGTCATAGCAGTCCTTAAATAGCAAAATAAACGTAGTTAGACCATCATTTTCGCTACTTCCGGTAAGAGGTACTGTCAGATTTGCTAATTTGCATAAGATTCTCGACAGGGACATTTTACTCCTTTTTCCGCGTATTAATTTCAAACTTCCCATGCTGAACACGTGTTCTTCGGGTGATACAGGATCTGCTGCTATTTGTTTCTACGCCCCTCTTGGCAGCATTGTGGAACTACTTTTTCTTTGGCATTTGTAAGATGCACCATTGTAACTGGAGGTGTAGTCTCGCGCAGCCAGCCATTGAGATGCCCAGTACTGGTTACATGCCCCGGATTCGAAACAGAGGCGAGACTGTGAGAGTTGAGTATAGTTTTAATTTGCATGATTTACCTAAGGTTTTGGCTTTTTGACGTTCAGCACTGGTTAGGCCGATGAAATCGCAGACTGACTGCTGTAAAAGTGTAAATCATTCACANCCAATAAAACAGCATCCATATAGGATGAATCCTGTGAAAAAGGAAGCTATGGACAAAGAAATTCAGTACATGTTGGAAAATGACATAATTGAGCCTAGCAAAAGCAACTGGAGTTCGCCTACTGTACTTGTTCCAAAGAAAGACGGTAGTTTTAGAATCTGTCAAGATTTTAGAAAAGTTAACTCTGTAACCAAGGGTGACAATTTCCCCAACAAGAGGTTGGATGATTGTATTGAACGAGTTGGAAATTCCAAGTTCATAACCAAGTTTGATATGCTCAAGGGTTATTGGGCTGTCCCGTTGTCTGACAGAGCCAAGGAAATTACTGCATTCAATACTCCGAATGGTTTATACCAGTACAAGGTTATGCCTTTTGGGTTAAAGGGAGCTCCTGCAACATACCAGAGATTGATCAATAGAGTTGTATGTGACAAAGCCAAATTGACAATCAATCTTGTCAAAAGCGAGTTTTTCCAAGCACAGGTTGAGTACCTAGGGCATCTTGTTGGTTTTGGACTTGTGAAACCTGTCATGGCGAAGGTCCAGGCTATGGTTGATTATCCTGAGCCCCAGGATAAGAAGGCTCTGATGCGGTATTTAGGTATGCTTGGGTTTTACAGAAGATTCTGTCCAAACTTGTCACATTTGATATCACCTCTGACAGGGTTGTTGAAGAAAAATGCTCCTTATGTGTGGACCAAACATTGTGCTGACAGTTTTGCAAGGTCAAAGGCACTCTTGCTTTCTGAACCAGTGCTCAAAACACCTGATTTCTCGAGACAGTTCAGTCTGTATACTGATGCCAGTGATTGTGCAATTGGTAGTGTATTGATGCAACAAGGAGATGATGGCATTGACCATCCAGTGTGTTATTACTCAAGGAAGCTTGACTGTCATCAAGCAAATTACTCGACAATTGAGAAAGAGTGTCTGTCTTTAGTGTGTAGTTTGAAGCATTTCTCAATTTATCTTGAGTCACCTGGTCACAAGGTGATTGTATACACAGACCATAATCCTTTGGTGTTCCTGCAACGTATGAAAAACCACAACCAAC